>JAANYP010008404.1:0-24083 GCA_020465985.1 Centrapalus pauciflorus
GATGACTGGTTATTCCTTCTGTATGCCTGTTTTTCTCTCTTTCTTTCTGTTCTGGGTTTACACCGACCGGAGTGGGAGGTTCAGCGGCGGCCATCAACGCCTCTGTTTCCCTCTGTTTTGGAGGCCACCAGCGGCTGTCCATCGGTGCCTATGTCTGTTCCTTTCTGTTTCTGGGTTCCATAGAGAGAGTTGAGAGACTAGGAAATTGTGTGTGTTATGTGGAGGTCCGGTTGGCGCCGGAACTCTCCTGGCCAGCGACTTGCTTCCCTGATTCTATCCACCGGCGCTGTCTGCCTTTCCCTTTCTTCGTTCTGTTCTCAGCCGAAAAGGGAGGGCATGGTTCATTTCTTGTTAAACCTGGTTGGGTCAAAATAGAGATAATTAGGTTAGTGTTTGGGCTTTTGCTTTTAAATACCTTGGGCCAAATTATTAAGGTCATAATTAAATGATTGGGCTGCTGAAATTTTTATAAACTTAGTAGGATTAATATTTATCTTGTTGGATTTTTGTTAAATCACATTGGGCTAAGATTGAATAATTATTGAGTTGTTGATTTCTATTATTTTGGGATCCATATTGGGTTATTTCTTGGGCTACATAATTAATTACGTTTTGGGCCTTATTAATTAGATAGTTTCATTTAAATGTTGGGTTAATAGCTAAATTCTGTTCTTCTTATTTAATCAATCAAATAATCAATATAAAACAATTAAGAACACAATTCAAAGACTAAATGAATGATTATATTTCCAAATGTAGATTAAAGAGAGAATGGAAAGATACGAACTGTAGCCCTAAAATGTTCTTCTCAATTTCCGTGCAACTTCCAAAATCAGAATGTCAGATCTACTCCCAATTTACAAACGAAAATTTCTATTTATATCAAAAGTCAACTATTAACTATTTACAAAATATACCCTTGACTTATTTATTTCATCAATCAAAATAGGATTCTAACATTCTCCCCCTTTGATGAATTAAACAAAGTATTCAGTTTGAAAGCCCCTTCTTCATCTCAAACACCTGATGCTTTTTCGGTTAGACAGCCTCCAATTAATCCTGATATGAATTCGAGCATGAGGTTTCTGTCATTTGCACTCAATGCTCCCCTCTTCGTCTGTATTTTCTTGTCAGCTGCCAATTTCCCTTTCAAACCATACATCACCTTTTGAAGTGTTCCATCACAAAATTTATTCAGTTTAATGCTTCGCTTAGCTCTCAACTTTCTATCTTTGTCTTTATATATTACAATAGGATGCTTAACCATAATGACTTGATATTCTTTCAAATCTTCTGCAAACTTGATAAACCGATTGGCGCAGTAATATTTATCTTTCTCATTCCTCTTTCAACTACGATTTGTAGATACTGCACAAACATAAGCACCAATTTGGTGTGCATGAAGTGAAACAGTGTCTTTAGTGCAAATCTACAGTGCTCATTCCTCTTATTTCAGCACAATTCATCAAATAAATCTTCAATGTCTACCCGATGCATTCCGAACATGTCAGCTTCAGTGAATGTATAAGTGTTTCCATCTGCTCTGGTCATAGTGAAGGTAGGATAGAAGATCTTAACAAAACGATCTTTTTCAATTTTAACCAAATCAACTATCCTAAATTCACTTCGAACTTTATCCACAGGCTGAGCTTTATTATGCAAGAAGCTCGCATAATTTGCTAAGTTTGGCATATTCTGCTCCTGAACTCTGAGCAGCTTCAAAAACGGACAAGGAGCTTGCTTCATACAAAATATTTTCTTCTCCAAGTGATCTTCAAGATATGGAAGTTTATTCCTCTTTCTGATATACTGGGCAGATTTCTTAGAAGATAACTCCAACCCCTTTTTCTTCTTCTTACTTATCTCTTCTTCATTGAGCAGTGTCAGTATATCTCTGATTTCTCTCTGGACAATCTCCTGAGCTTTAAATCTTAATTGATGTTGTTTTTGTGATTCATCAGCTAAGATATATTCATTGAAGAATCTGTCCATTATTTCAACCTCATTCAACTCTGTAACCACTTGTGGCATAACATTCTCCACAGGAAATGGTTCTACTACTTCTTCTTTAACATTAACCATAACCACAGGCTTTTCAATGGTCGGTGTTGGTATATCAACTTTCATTATATCCTGAATTAGAATCTCTTCTTCTTCAGTTCTATTAGCTCTCATAGATACATCAGTTAACTCAATCACATCATCATCATCAGACAATTCAATCTCCACTTCTTTTTCAACTTCGTCAATCATTAGAGTCTATCCTTGAACTTCAGCTCCATAATCATCATACTCATCAAATTTATAAATATCTAATTGAATACTTAAAGGAAGTGGAACATCTTAATAAAGAATCAATTCCAGCCCGCTTTGAGCATCAACATGTTTATCTTTGGAGCTCCCTGCTTCACCAACTTCTTTACCTTCAGACTCTTTCTCTTTCTCTGGATAGGTTATCATTAACAGCCCAGAACTATGCTCACCAAGCTTCCTCATATTCTCCCCCTCATGGCAGCATCATCGGAGTCATCATCATGCTCATCATGCTTTCTTTTTGGAGTAGAAGCTTGAGCCTTTCATGTCTGTTCTATTGCTGATATTCTTTCAGACATATCTCCTAAAGCAGTGATTACCATGCTCTCTAACCCAATCATACGCTCCCTCATCTCATCAAATTGATTGTATACAAACTCTCTTAATTCGTCAATCGCTTGATTTGGATCTTTTTGTTTCTCCTCTTCAGCCACATTCTTACCCTTCAAAAGTTTGTGAATGTTTGCCATTTGATCCATCATCTTAGAGAATTGTCTTGTGATTTGATTGGAAACTCCAGCAACTGCGGCATTCAAGGCTTCATCCAGTTTTGCTTCAGTAACAAACGGGGAAAGACTAACCACTGGGTCACTTAGACTTCCAGTTGTCACAACAGTCGAACTTGTGAAAAGAACATCTGTGTGGGCAGTACTCAGAGTTGGCAATGTCATGACTCTGACTGGACTTCCAACCTCTTCAAGTGACAGAGCAACAAATGCTTCTGACACTAAGGTTGTTCTGGCAGGAACACTAATTGCACTTACTTCAACGAATGAAGTTGACTCAAGTGACCTAGTGTGTATAGGTTCTATATCATGTGCAAGAAATGAAGTTGTACACCCGGGCAGTTGGGGATCCATAAAATCCAAAGGATTTAAGGATAGATTTTGTGCTTCATCCCGGTGAGAACATGAAACATCTTCATGTTGAGAGGAAAATGAGTGGTTGGGGGGGGGGGGGTGGTGTGTAGTCGTCAAAGGGATACTGACTGATTCAATGCTAACTCCCATTTGGGAGCTAACAACAAATGTGGCATGATCCCGGCTGTTTGGGCTTGGAATCTCCCTCACACTCTCCCTAGCTGTTTGGGCTTTCAGCTATTAAAATTTCAACCATTCCTACACCTCCCTCATTTGCATCATTTCCATCCTCATCCTCATCCTCATCCTCATCCTCATCATCATCATCATCATCATCATCATCATCATCATCATCATCATCATCATCATTACCCTACTCAGCTCCTTCAACAATATTTGATAATGTTCTTTCAGAATCGGAGCTGCTCTCGACTCCCCTTTTCTGCACCTGTAGACCCTCACTCTCTGATTGGCTACCCTGAACATCAGCCCCTTGCTGATGTTCCTGCTCACCTATAGCTCCCTGGTTAAGAAAACCCGGTTCTTGGGTTTCTATAGGAGTGTGATCTATTCTGTATAATTTCACATGTTCACTATCTTGATCCACATACTTTAATAAAGCCTCTAGAATAGGCATCACACTCGCGTTCGTCGAATCCTGTACCGCATGTAGACTCATCATCACATAGTCTGGGCACCGCTGAGCATTTGATCGTTTGGGAATTTGTTCATTAACTCTTAAGATGCCCCTTATCAAGATTTGAATGAATCTTTGAAGTGGCACAAACTTTCTTGCTCTATTCGTCATCTTTGCCAACACCACTTCCTTCAAGTCCTCCCAAATACACTGAGCATAGTCATAATGCTTGTTAAAAGCAATCCCATGAAAGATGCTCAGGAAATGTATGCGGCATCTATCGATACCGGTATGCTTGGACGTCATGCATCCGTTTACGATTCCAAACAACGTATACCACTCTCCGTTAAGTCCATTTCTATGAAACTTAGAGGTCTTCAGTAGTGGTTTGGAATACCCTAAGCATATCAAATCCTGGACGAGCAATTCATCGGATACAAATCATCAATGTCTGCTAGCTCTGGAAAGTTCACGGTATCAATGCGACGCGGTAGAAATAGATTATGTCTGAGTCTGGACAGTGTAATTGACGGGCCGTCGTTGTGACCCGCAGATTTAATCCTTAAATCCACTATTTAGCTAAAAAAGTAAGGGTCGAATCCACATGGAGTGTGGTCGTAATTAGGGTTAGGTTATTAGCCTTATAAGTTTATTGAAAGCACTTAAATTGTGAATTTTATGGATTTGAATGATTTGTTTGTAGTAATGATTTGCTATCGCTTTGTAACTAAAATTAGTGGCAAAATAACTAACGTAGTAGATAAACAATCAAGAGACGAATAACCATTCACGAGATCACCACGACATAAGTATTACTCACTATAATTTCATGCAACGATCACATAGACATAATCAATTGCGCGACTAAATTAATCAAACATGTTTTAACCAATAACTCTTGGCATAGCGTATGCAATATTCACACTTGTCTTAATCCCTAAGCTAATGGACTCGGCACAAATAATAGTACCACGATAAAGTATCTTGCTATTACCAATCAAAACATACATTCATAATCGTAGTCAAATGCTTATCATTTGCATACACATATCTAAGCATGAGAAATTAAAGTAGAGTAAACTTAGCCGTAGATCCTCCGCAAACGGCTAATGGGATTAGCCGCTCAACGTATGCTCTTCATTATCGTAGATCTGAGTCATTGAGTAGCTTGCGAATCATCGTCTTCGTTCTTGTATCGTAAATCCACTCCGGCAGGGCTTCGGCACACTTTCACACACGCCGGGACTCTCTCCAAGGCTGCCCCTCGACTTGTATTTATAGGGAGGTCGAGATTAAGGTTCCATAAGCTGTAAAACGCGTTTTTGCGCCACTCTAGCGCTGGCCAGGCGCAAGCTTGCGCCCCCCTGCACGCGGATGCTGCTAGCGTTTAGCTGGCATGCGCTGGAATATATCTGGACAGTTGGGATTCTTTGTGGAGCGCAGGGTGGCGCAGGCCTGCGCCCCCTTTCGCTCGGTTGGCTCTGAATTTTCTCGAATTTCTTTTTTTTAATATCTTGGCTCTGAAACACAAACTTGGAATAATATCATCATGTTCCACAGCCTGATCAACAAACAAGACTCAAATGGGGAAGAAATGAAAGACTAAATAAACATTATAAACTCTAAATAGCACTCGGCTAAGAATTAAAAATAAATGAAATTTACGATAAAGAAGTTAAATGCATAACAAACTAAAATAAAATATAAGATAGAAAAGTGAAGAATAAGGAAGGATAGTAGTCGATAAATCAAATGGAGGAGGCGGCGGAGGAGGACCGAAGACGCTGTTGAAGAAGTCGATATACGGGTTTTGGCTGGAGGTGAACTGTGCAGTCGGTGGAAACAAGTGAGGAGGCGTCGGGTCTGGGAGGTCCTGCCTGCCATGCGCCGGATAGCGCTGATAAGTATCTACGACAGGGTTATAGGCCTGGTAGTCGGGCATCGTGTAAACATCATAAGACTGATATGGCATACCAGATTCGGAGTCCTGGTGATGTCGGACTCCCTCCCAATATGCCCAGTCATAGTGCTCGTAATAGGAATTTTGGTATGCCAGGGCTCTCTGCCCGTCCTGTAGCTGATCTACCCGACCTTCTAAGTGATCGACCCTATCATAAATATGGGTCATATGCCCATTCATCTCATCTAATCTCTGGGTCACATCCTCTCGGAACTCACCCTGACCCACTGCTATGTCCTCTATCCGCCTCATCATGCGGTCAAAATCAAAACCGTCGTTACCTCGACTGCGCGACGTAGACGCCCCTAGATTCGGCTCTTAATGCCGAACTATCGCCTCATTGGCGGCCTTCTCCTCTCTCTCTCTCTCTCTCTCTCTCTCCTCTCATCCTCAGTGTAGTCCTCGATATATGACTCATTTGTTTCTTTGTCGAATATCTCGAACCCTTCGTCAACTTCCCTAAAATCAAGGTAGGGAACATAGCGGTCGTAATGAACGTCGCCGAAATGGGGGATAGCAGAGAATCGGGCCAAAGTGAGCCCGTCCTCTCGAGGAACTTGGAGATCAACCAAGCATGGGGGATGATCGTTCTCTCTCTGGTATCATACATAGCCCATAAATCATTTATAATTGTCCATGCAAAGGACAGTCTGGGCTTACCCTTAAGAAGTGCGTGAAGGACCGTGATACCCTATGCCTGACCTTAGTTAGGTCACTATCACGAGGCAAGATGTTGTTCACAATAATCTTGTGAAGCACCTTACACATCGGAGACAAAGCCTTGCGGCTATAGGAATTGGTGGACTCAGATTCCAAAATGGATGGAATAAAAACTCTACTCACCTGCTCTGCCCATTCCCCTGACCAAGTCATGTCAGTAAAGGCCAATTGGACCTCATTCCTATACTCGTATCCCTGCTTGTTAGACCCTTCGTGGCCTACCCCCGTATCTAAATTATTTAATTGGCGAAGGATTTGTGCATCCATCGCCACGTCCCTACCATGGACGGTACCTATCAACCTAAAGTCGTTCGGTGAATGACCTGTCTCCCTCCGTAGGGTAGACATCCACTCAACTACATCGGCCTAATAAATATCGTGGCCACCCAACTCAAGCACACTTTCCCACCCCAAATAGTCAAATAGGTATCGGATCCCATAGTCCTCAAAATCGCTTCTCTTAGCCATCTTTTCAGCTAACACCTTATTGGAATATTTTTTATACAAATATAGATGTGTTCTGATGTGTTCGGGGTGTTGGGATAATAAGAGGTTCGGAGACCAATCTATCCGAATGTTAACATTTTTGGTCCGTTGTCTCGTTCTCCTCGACATCCACAATTTGTGCCAACCAACCACAATATGTATAAGATAAATTAAATAATGTAACCTATAATTGCAATTTGCACGATTACGCTCACTTAAAAGATGCATTCACATATATATATATATATATATATATATATATATATATATATATATATATATATATATATATATATATATATATATATATATATATATATATATATATATATATATATATATATATATATATATGTCTCTTTTACGCTTTAATTTTGCATCCTATATATAGTCTTTAATTGCCATTATTTTAAGCACTAAACACATATCATGTTTTCAAAAAAACCATTTAGCACATAGGATTTATTTATAAGCTAATCACCCAAGTTTTATAATTTTAACAATGTATGCACATTTAGGCAACCAAGTTTATAAATCCAAATTAATTTCTAGAAATTAACCATGACAAATTAACAAACTTAACAAATAAACAAATATCTCATAAAACATACATCAAGGTTATCATCAAATTCATGCAAGTTCACATACTGACTCTAAAAAGTCAAAATCACCATGAAAACTCCATGGATGATCATGAAGCTCAAGCTTTCATTTTTGCTCAAAAAGTATGACATAAGTTGCAATTACTCAATAAAAACACTAACCTTGGTGATTGGAAACTTAACTTGGTACAAATCTAGTTTTTTTTCTTCACCACTTTCTCTACCCAAAAATCTTCAAAATGGATGAAACTACCCACAAAGAGGTAATTTCTACCCTAGATCTTTGATATTTATGAAAATGTGGGTGTTTTAAAGCTTAAATTTGCAAATTTTGGGCACAAAAATGATGTTTTTTCGAAGGAGCCGCACACCCAAGCGTAGACTAATGTTCTAGGGTTTGTAGAAATGAAAAGTGAGGCTCAAATCTGGTTTTAAGCTCGATGGGATGTAGGGCCAGCACATGCCTGCACCCCACCTGCGCCCAACACTGCTAAAATTTCAATTTTTTACTGTTTTGGTACATGGGGCTGTAAATCTCTCTAATTTTTGATATAGAATGTAGTCTAAATTTTTTTGTGAGGGCTAAATTAATTGATTAATCTTATCGTTATAACCTACCCTCCCCAACTTAGACTTTTGTGACGTCCTCGTCACATCAGAATTAATTTATCGGTTAAGATCATAGAGAGATAGATTGGTACATATTCCTTATCCATAACAATTAAATTAAACAACAAATAATAAACAAAATAAAATTCAACTTTTTTTAATTTAAACATAATAAAATAAAACATCATACTTTAAAATTAAAAATAAAGTACCATTACAATTCAAATAAAAAATAACCAAACCAAACAACCAAAACACCACATCAGAAACAATTCAAACCAATAAATTTTTAGCACGCATAATTAAACCATAAGACTCAAATAATAATAAACTCAACATTCAGCCGGAGGTGCGACAATCTCTTCCAGTTCGCCGACAGTAATATGAAGATTGGTGAGCCAGTCGGAATGCGTGTGAAACAGTTGATCATTCTTCTTTTGCTCCTCTTGCAACTTTTCAATATCCTGCACCAATTCTTTGTTTGCATTTAGTATACTACCCATGACATCCTTCAGAATGTTGAATTGAGATCTCATCAAGTCTTCGATTGTTACTTTTTTCCATGATCTTTCATCCTCTTCGTCATCCATATCCATCTTAGCTTTCCATTTGTTGTTTTGTCCTTCAGGGTTGTCGGGTACAATGAATGGGATCATAGTTACTTTCGAGGTTTTAGGACTACGAATTTGATAGCCTTAATGGTTTTTCTCGAAAACTAGCCCTAACATTTTGAGTCTATTGAACCAAATCTCGTTGGGGTTGAGGTATTTAATTGGCAGTTGTTTCGACACCGCTTTCTTAATAATAAATAGCTCAGTTAGCATACAGCAGTGTGGATAATTCATCCCTTGACCTGGGAAACTACACTCCCATAGATTTTCCATTATTATGTACCCTAAGGATATGGTCGGGTATCCAGTCATTAAAGCATGCACTAACAGTATCTCTTGGGATCTAACAATAGTGGTGTCTTGATTTCTAGCAAGCAAGTTGAGGATAACCAACTTCCACAGCACATTAGCTAGCGGACATAAGTCCCCCTATTATAGTGGACATACCCTCTCGCCTCCTCTATTGACATTCCAAATACTATGGCTAACATCCCATCCCATTTCTTAGACCATCCACCAAAATGTCTCGCTCTACCCTCTTGAAGATCTAAAGATGACCAAAATTACTTAGGCCTTGGAATATCTGCGTCTATACCGAATTCCACACAAAGGATTTCCTAGATATCGACACTTTCTTGTTTCCTACTATTCCCGTGAGCTCAAAGTCATGGTCATCTTCCTCTTTTGCTTTTCGAACAGAAGCAAACCACTGTTGGATCAAACTAGTATGGATATATGGAAGTTCCCATTGTATAGCTCTAGCCCATCCTAATCTCTCAAAACACTCTAATATTTCAAAATTATCAAAGTCAGGTGTTTTCAAGGTACACTCTATGAAAAAAAAATTAGGGGGTTTACCGTTATTTGAATTCGGAGGAATTTCAGGGAACTCCGCATTTAGGGGTTTCTTAAAAGGACATCCCTAGGGTCATGGGTTCTCATCCTAGGTTTTTGGGAATTTCCGGGACGGTTACCGTTTGCGTGGAACTGGGTTGACATCTAAAAATAATGCAAATACAAAGGATTATAAATATGGGGTTTTTACGTAAATGATGCATGAAAATTTTAAACACCCTTTTCAATACTAGACAAACTAATTCTAAGTCTCACCAACAATGTGAGCCCAGTCTAACCCTATCAAATGCATGAACTTTAACAATAAAAACATAACCTTTTACGACAAAAAGTTTCAAAATATAATAAATACGGAAAAAAAACATAATTTTTACAAAAGTTTTGCAAAAATAATTTATATTAATTAAATGAATATTAAAGAATTATTAATAACCCTTTTTTTTAAATTAAAAACCATGTAACTCCCAAAAACCTCAACCCATGCATGCATGATAAAACTATACAAAACTACTATAGAATGAAGTTAAAGGGGTTATAGGGATTATACCTTGCTAGTAATTGAGAAGAACTAAAGTCGGATTGAAGATTTAACGTAAAAAAGATGAATTTTTGAAGGTTTTTAGGCTTAGAAATCGAAATCCGCCGTTTCTGGAACTGGAATTAGGGTATTGGAGTTATGGGGACGACCAATACTGTTTTTATAAAATTTTAAGCGCGTCGGGCCGCAGGGCAAGCGCAGGCCTGCGCCTCCCCTGCGCTCGGGCCTCTGAATTCGTGATTTAGGCCGTGCACTGGTCTAGATACCCTAATTCTTTAATTTTTAAATTTTTACGGGTATTCTCCCCAACTTACGCTCGTATTATTGGGTTAAAATAATTCTTCTACGTGCTTAAATTTTTTATTTTCTGATGCGAGGCTTATTATTTAATTTAAATCCTAATTTCTAAACGCAACTAAGTTTAGGAGGATGAATCCTCCCCAACTTAATTGGGTACACACAAGTAACACAAATAAGCAAATAAACACACTTAAAACAATTAAATTCAAATAAACAAAATACTCTGGGTTGCCTCCCAAAAAGCGCTAAGTTTTACGTCTTCAGCCAGACGTACTGCTCCTAAACTAATTAATTAACCTTAGGATCTTGTAGTCTGATGAGTTCAGATACTAACATATCATTGGTCACCCATTGTACATATAATTTAAGTCTATGTCCATTGACTTTGAATGACTCACCACCTTTTAGGTCCTTTATTTCTACGACACCGTGTGGGTAGGTATTAGTCACAATATATGTACCTGTCCATTTACTTTTTAATTTACCAGGAAATAGTTTAAGTCTTGCGTTAAATAACCAAACTTTATTTCCTTCGGTAAATATTTTATTTTTAATCATTCTGTTGTGGAAAACTTTAGTTTTCTTTTTATAAATTCTTGCGCTTTCGTAGGATTCTCTACCAATTTCTTCCAGTTCATTTAATTGGAATTTCCTGTCAACACCGGCATCATGTAAGTTAAAATTAGTGTTTTTGATTGCCCATAGAATTCGGTGTTCTAATTCCACTGGGAGATGGCAAAGCTTACTATAAACAAGTCTGTATGGGGACATACCGATTGGTGTTTTAAAGGCAGTTATGTATGCCCATAGAGCATCCTTTAATTTTTGTAACCAATCTTTACGATCAGGTCTGACAGTATTTTCAAGGATTCTCTTGATCTGTCTAATAGAGATCTCGACTTGTCCGCTTGTTTGCGGATGATAAGGCGCTGCTATTCTATGGTTAACTCCATACAGTTTAAGGAGTTTAGCAAAATGTTGATTATTAAAATGTGACCCTCCTTCACTGATGATAGCCCTTGGAATACTGTGTCGTGCTAAAATATTTCTTTTAACAAATTTACACACAACCCGGTTATCATTAGTGTGTGTAGCTTCTGCTTCCACCCATTTGGAAACATAATCTACTGCAACTAAGATGTATTCATATCCAAATGATTTGGGAAGGGTCCCATAAAGTCAATGCCCCATACATTAAATATTTCGACAATTAATATCGGGGTCATAGGCATTTCATCTCTTTTTGCGATGCCACCAGTTTGTTGGCATCTTGTGCACCCTTTAACAAACTCATAGGCATCCTTAAATATCATAGGCCAGAAAACCCCACACTGCAATATCCATTGACCAGTTTTCTTTGCATTGAAATGGTCACTGCATGCATATGCATGGAGGTGTTTAAGAATATCTTCGTGTTCCGAGTTAGGGACACATCGTCTTATAATTTGATCTGCTCCTATTTTAAATAGATCAGGCTCATCCCAAATGTATTGCCTTGCTTGAGCATAGAAGTATTTTCTTTGTTGTGAGTTCTAGGAAATCTTCCTGTTACGAAATAGTTAACTAGATTCGCAAACCAGGGAATTTTAGATGCATATAATAATTGTTCATCAAGAAGGAGTCCCTGATTTGATTAGTAGTTTGTTGGGATTAATTGAAGCCTTAATAAATGATCGGCGACAACGTTATCTGTGCCTTTTTTATCTTTAATTTCTAGGTTAAATTCTTGTAATAGAAGGATCCATTGAATCAATCGGGGCTTGGCATCTTTCTTTGCCAATAAATGTCTTAAAGCACTGTGGTCTGAGTACACAATTACTTTTGCCCCCCAAATATATGATCTGAATTCATCTAGGGCAAACACTACGGCTAGTAATTCATCCTCCGTAGTTGTGTAATTGATTTGTGCCTCATTAAGGGTTTTACTTGCGTAGTAAATCACCACTGACTTTTTCTCAAATCTTTGTCCTAAAACAGCATCAACTACAGAATCACTTGCATCGCACATGATCTCAAAAGGTTGAGACCAATCTGGAGACTGCAGAATTGGCGCTTCAGTTCATTTTGATTTAAGCTTCTCAAATGCTTTCATACAAGCATCATCAAAATTAAACTCGACATCTTTTGATAGAAGATCGCATAACGGCCTTGAGATCTCACTGAAATCTTTAATGAATCTCCGATAAAAACCAGCATGGCCTAAGAATGTTCTTATTCCTTTAATGTTGGTAGGGGGTGGATGTGAGGAAATGAATTGAACTTTTGCTTTATCTACCTCAATTCCTCTTTCGGACACAATGTGACCTAGGACTACCCCTTCTTATACCATAAAATGGCTTTTCTCCCAACTTAACACTAAGTTGGTTTCAGTGCATCGCTTTAGGACCTTTTCTAAATGTCCCAGACAATCTTCAAATGTTTTATCGAATATGGAGAAATCGTCCATAAATATCTCAAGAGAACCACCCACCATATATGAGAAGATAGCCATCATACAACTATGAAATGTGGCGGGTGCATTACATAGTCCAAATGGCATTCTTCGGTAGGCCAAGGTGCCATAGGGACTAGTAAATGTAGTTTTCTCTTTATCCTCAGGATGGATTGGGATTTGATTATAACCAGAATATCCATCAAGGAAACAGTAAAACTTCCGTCCTGCTAATTTTTCCACTATTTGATCTATAAATGGTAGCGGAAAATGATCCATAGAAGTAGCAGCATTAACTTTTCTGTAGTCCATACAAACTTTCCACCCAGTTACAGGGCGAGTAGTTATCTTCTCTCCTTCTTCAGTATTAATTACTATAATTCCCGATTTCTTGGGTACAGTTTGAGTTGGACTTACCCACTTACTATCAGATATAAGATATATAATTCCAGCGTCCAACCATTTTAACACTTCCTTCTTAACTACCTCTCTCAAGTTCGGGTTCAATCTCCTTTGTGCATCCCGAGCTGGTTTAGCTTCTGGATCCATAATGATTTGGTGCATACACAAAGTGGGACTGATTCCTTTTAAATCAGCTATAGTCCACCCTACTGCTTCTATATATTTGACTAGCACTTGAAGTAGAGCTTTCTCTTGCTCTTCAGTCAATTCTGATGAAATTATGACAGGCAAAGTGTCATTTTGACCTAGAAAAGCGTATTTTAGATGAGATGGCAGCTCCTTTAATTCTAGAACAGGTGGTTGCTCTAATGAAGGTTTGGCTGACTGAGGTAAATCAGTAGGTAATTTTTCAGTCCTATGGGTCCACGGTGGTTGTTATGACTCTAATGTGGATTCCATGACTACTTCTAGCTTATCACACTCAGTTGGATTCAACTTGGCTAGCTCTTTCTCAGCAAAAATAAATCAGTAGCATCTTTGGTGTTGATTAACGAACCATGCTGCTGCGCAAGGTCGTCCACCATGTCTATAAGATAACACTCTGAATCAATAATAGAGACACTTGAAGCATTAAACACATTTAGTCTTAATTTCCTATTACCAAAGGCAATATCCACTGCTCCTGTCCTACAATTAATTTGTGCATTAATCATGACTAAGAAAGGTCTGCCTAGGATAATAGCCGATTGATTATCTCCTATTGAACTTTCGGTGTCCAATACTAGGAAATCAACTGGATAGTAAAAATCTTCAACTTTTACTATGACATCTGATAAAATACCTCTTGGGCACTTAGTTGACCGATCTGCCAGCTGTAAGATAATATCAGTTGTCTGTAACTGGCCTAGATCGTGTTTATCAAACAAGTTTCCAGGTAAAATATTAACACTAGCTCCAAGATCATGCAGTTCCTTTTTAATCTGCACATTGCCTATTGTCACTGGAATCAATGGTGATCCAGGATATTTCAGCTTAGGAGGTAGAGAACTAGAAACTACTGCACTCAACTGTTCAGTCAGATTGATCTGCTTTGGAAGTGAGACCTTATACTTTCTTTTCGGAGTGCAGAGATCTTTTAGAAATTTGACATAAGATGGAACCTGTTGAATGGCCTTTATCAGAGGAATATTGATCTTAACTTGATTGAATAAGTCCCAAAGATCCTCTGGTTGTGAGCCTCTTTTGCCGTAAGGAGAAGATTTTGGATTTTCTAAAGCAGCCGGATAAGGAGGAGGAATTGAAGTGTCCAGATTCTTATCTGCCTCCCCAACTTTGGGCGTTGGAATATCTGCTTTAATTGGCTCTTTATAAGAAACCTTCTTAGGAATCTCATTCTTCTTTGGATCCTCTTTCTTCTCATACACGACTTCAGTGTCGGTATCTTCTTCGGCCTCTTTCTCTTTAGGCATCTCAATTTTATTGTCTACCTATCTTCCACTCCTTAATGTGGTTATCTTAGCTACTTCATTAACTTCATTTATCTCATGTTTCTTATCTTTATTATGATGATGAGCATGTGAAGGATTAGGAACAGTATTGCTAGGAAGCTTCCCCTCCTCACGCCTAGTAAGCGATTCAGCTATCTGACCCATCTGGCGAGTTAACATCTCCATAGTCTTAGTATAGATAGCTAATTGTTGTTTCATAAATTCAGCAAACTCTGAGAATTGCGCAGAAGTCATATTAGTTTCCACTTTGAATTGTGGTTGATCACGATGATTTGACTTATAATATCGCTCATCCTTAGCTGCTGAAGTTGAACCATATTAATATTCTCTCTTTGGTGGTTCATCTTTTGGTTTGGATTGATGATCGGTAGGCTGATCATTTTTCCATCGGAAATTGGGATGGTTTCTCCACCCCGGATTGTATGTTTCCGAAAATGGATTATCCCTCTCTCGATGAGCTCTAAATCCGTAAACTTCAATAGCAAATTTCTCAAAGGATTGCACTCGAGGACATGCGTCAGAATGATGCGATGGATCTCCGCATGTAACGCGGTTAATTGATGCACTAGGGTTTGAAAGACCCTTCATCAACTGATCCATTTTCTTGCCTAATTCTGAAATCTCACTTTTGACCTCACATTTCCAGGCATTATCTATGCCCATAACTTGAACTCCTATGCTATTTTCAGAACCAGCTTGGACTTTAAGACCTTTATTGAGTTAACTAAGCAACTCCCAAGCTTCATCGTCTTCTTTACCTAAAAATGTGCCTCCTGTGGCAGCTATAATCATATTGCGACTCTCTTAACTCACACCATCAAATAATGTTTTGATAAGCATCCATTTGGGTACCTCGTGGTGTGGACAAGCTCTCAACAATTCGTTCATACGATCGAACGCTTCGTAGAATTGTTCCCCTAGTTTTTTTTGTAGGTCCCAAAAGGTTTCCCTAGAGTAATGTTCTAAGCTGTAGAGGGGGGGGGGGGGTGAATACAGCTATTAAAAATTCAACACTCTTTTCTCAATGTTTGTGTATATTATCAACAAGTGTTAATTACAAACAAGCTTGACTGCGGAAAGGTTCAAATTATGATGACAGATACAACAATTGTTTAACTAATTTAAGACTCACTCAGACTAGATACAATGACTACACTCACTTAGATGTACTCACTGATTTTACAAGACACAGATGGACAGCTTGTGTATGAACAGCTTAGACACACGTACTGTTATATCCAAGCAGACATGCATGCATGAAAAACACACGTTAATGCACGATCTGATTTCACACTCTTGGATCTCTCACAAACCTTAGAAGCTACCTTTTATACTCTTACTGAGAATCTCAGTGAAGCTTCTTCATTGGTCAGATGAGATAGTGGGATGTGTTTCCAAAAAGACAAGACACCTTTTCTGCACATTCTGATAAATGAGATTTTTCTTCATATGGCAGAATCTTTGTATTTTCTTTTTTGTCACTGTTGCATAAGGCTTAAACCAAAAGAGGAATGTCAAATTTGCATCTTTCTTCTTTTCTTAAGGCCATATTGATATAAGAAAAGGTCTGTCACCCTTTTCAGATATCCGTTTGTCTTCATGTAACAGAACAACGTAGGCAGGCTGTGCAGTTTCTGTTTTCCACTTTGTCTTCGACTTGTAATATGATCTTGTAGCAAAAAACAATACATGAGGACTTGGAAACATATTCCATAAAGTGTTTAGCCTGTTCACAAAGAACAGGTTCCGTTCACAAAGAGCAGAATACTTAGAATCTGTCCAAGCTGCTCAATAGAACAGAGCAGCGTAGACAGTTTATGTCCAGCCTGTTCAGCAGACAGAACAGCTTGGACAATCTGCCTTTGTTGCAACGAATGCAACAGGGTAAACAGCTTTGGCTGATATTGCAAATCACTTTTCAGGTTTCAATAAGGCATAAACATGCCTTAAGTTATACCTTCAAGTGCATCAAACAGGTTTGATTAAAAATCTCCCCCTGAGATGTAGAGCAGGTTTGACTGAGGCCTTTTTGTGCCTAACATTGTTTAAATCCAGTAATTTCCTTTCTTTTCTCGGTTGTTTTACTAATGGGGTAATATTCATTAAGAAATTCTCGTTTCATTTGATACCATGTTGTGATGATATTGGTTGGTAAGGATATGAACCAATTCTTCCCTCTCTGTTTTAACGAGAAAGGAAATAATCGAAGTTTAAACCATCGGTGGTTATACCTCGAACATGGTTGGCTTTACAAATAGCCGTGAACTATGCTAGATGCTCGTAGGGTTTCTCGCTTGGCATCCCTCGAAAGATCGGAAGAATTTGGAATAACTGAGGATGAACTTCAGGTTCGTTCTCGTTTTCAAGATAACGAATTGGAGACGGGTCGGGCACATCACCTGGGCGGTAATGCGACTCAACCGTACGCCTCGGTTGATCACCCATTCTAACAGCTATGCGCTCGGGTTCTTCTTGATCACGATTTCGCGGCGAAATCGGAGGGCTTTCTAAATCAGGATTCTATGAATTGGGAATTTCTAAATCAGGAATTTCTTCCTCTTTTGCATTTAAATTCTCCGTGATTAATTGTTGATTTTGAATCCTGACAGTCATTTGGTTCGATCTTGCTACTTTTTCGATCTCTGGTTCGAATTGTAGCGGCAATCTTTTAGCCGATCGACGTGTGTGCATACACTAAATAAAATACTTAAACAAAATAATTAATTAAACTAATTGTATACTTGGGGGTAAAGTAGAGGACTACAATTACCTTTTTGAATTTTTAAATTTTTTTATTTGATTTTTTTGATTGATTTTTTTAATAATAATAAAATAAAGACTAAAAGGAACTTAAACTTAATTACTTAAAACTAAGGCAACAGACTAACTTTAATCCTTAACTACCGTTACACTCCCCGGCAACGGCGCCAAAAGTCTGATGGGCCGTCATTGTGACCCACAGATTTAGTCATTAAATCCACTATTTAGCCAGAGAAGTAAGGGTCAAATCCACATGGAGTGTGGTCGTAATTAGGGTTAGGTTATTAGCCTTATAAGTTTATTGAAAGCACTTGAATTGTGAATTTTGTGGATTTGAATGATTTGTTTAGAGTAATGATTTGCTATCGCTTTGTAACTAAAATTAGTGGCAAAATAACTAACCTAGCAGATAAACAATCAAGAGACGAATAACCATTCACGGGATCACAACGACATAAGTATTACTCACTATAATTTCATGCAACGATCACATAGACATAATCTATTGCGCGACTAAATTAATCAAACATGTCTTAACCAATAACTCTCGGCATAGCATATGCAATATTAATACTTTCTTAATCTCTAAGCTAATGGACTCGGCACAAATAATAGTACCACGATAAAGTATCTTGCTTTTACCAATCAAAACATACAATCATAATCATAGCCAAATGCTTATCATTTGCATACACATAATAGATCTCATTTAATACAAATACATCTAAGCATGAGAAATTAAAGTAGAGTAAACTTAGTCGTAGATACTCCGCAAACGACTAATGGGATTAGCCGCTCATCGTATGCTCTTGACAATCGTAGATCTGAGTCATTGAGTAGCTTGGGAATCACGTTCTTCATTCTCGTATTGTAGACCCACTCCTGCAGGGCTTCGATACACTTTCACACACGTCGGGACTCTCTCCAAGGCTGCCCCTCGACTTGTAATCATAGGGAGTTCGAGATTAGGGTTCCATAAGCTGTAAAACACGTTTTTGCGCCGCTGTAGCGCAGGCCTACGCCCCCTGCGCCCGGATGCGGCTAGGGTTTAGCTGGCATGCGCTGGAACGTATGTGGATAGTTGGGACTCTTTGTGGAGCGTAGGGTGGCGCAGGCCTGCGCCCCCTTCAGCTCGGTTTGCTCTGAATTCTCTCGAATTGCTTCTTTTTAATATCTTGGCCCTGAAACACAAACTTGGAATAATAATATGGATTTTACGAAGTATCGGTGCTTAAAATGATCATAAAACGACTCTGAAACCATATAAATTATAGACTTATCAAATCTCTCCAACTTAACTCTTGGTCGTCCCCGAACAAGCTTTTGGAATCAGAACTAACTATGTAACGGGAATGTATTAGCAATGAATCTAGGAATTTTTATGTTAAGCTAGCCTTCGCACTAATGCATTAAAATTTTTATCATGTAAATTGAAGACGTTTTAAGTTAAAAAATACTTCCCATAGAATTTATATAATGTATCCCGCTCTTGGAAATACCCTTTTAGCTCAAGGTTACGATACTTAAAACACGTGAGTCTTTCGACCATCTTTTCCTCTTTGCATTTTTACGATAAAATTTTCTTTCTATTTAACACCATGTTTCTATCTATTTTCTTTTCAAACTAAATTAGCTGGATGATCCATGTAACGAGATTTCGGTCAACCACTCCCAAACCAAATGGTTTTAGGGGATTAGGCATGAATGGTACCCCTATGGACTTAGTTTCCCGAACCATTTAGACTACAATTATCTTACTTTTGAGGCTAAAACATGATTAAGTTATTCCCCTTACTGCATGGGTTTCCAAAATCTTTTGACACATTACTTATATTTAAGCCCAAATAAATTTTAACGTACTTGAATTCATTTTACACGGCAAAAGTTTTAATTATTACTACGACTCTTTTCTTAATTAAAATAATATGTGTTTCACTGTTTAAAGCATCGGGATTCCAGACAATAATATTAAAATATTATTGTTAGGATTCCAAACTCATTCGTTAGGAGACCAATGTTAGAAAAACACAGATTTTAAAATTTTCTTGAAAAATGTGAATTTTTTCTTAAAAATTAAAAATCCTCAACGCTTAGTAAAATTTTGGAAATTTGAGAATGAAACTCGATGGAAACATGAAGTCTCTCGGATGACACATGATGAAACTCGAATTGAATAAGCTATTTCTCGAATAAAGAACCAGATAACTCGAATAAATGAATAGGCAACTTGATTAAAACATTGGACAACTCGAATGAAGTGAGTAACCAACTCGAATGATAAGGAGCTTTTCTCGAAATATACACTAAATCAACTCGAATGGAATTGGTATATTCTCGAATGAAGTTGTTTATCCACACTGGATAGAAAAATTTTCGAAGTCTTAAAGCTGCTCAATCGAATAACATGAAAAGTTCCTCGAAGAACCTATGAGACCAACTCGAATTAAACATAAATATACTCGAATCATACTTGTTATCGAGATTGATTGTAAAATTTTCTAAGTCCTTCAAAGTAACCAACTCGAATAACAAATAACATTTTCTCGAATCAAGAAGTATCCAACTCGAATGAAACTAAAATGTTTCTCGAATGGACCTTCATTCAACTCGATCACTGCTTAAACATTCTCGAATGAAGTGTTGATTCAGGAAAATCTTTAAAAACTTTTCGAAGTCCAAAAAAACACTGATAATTTCAAAAATTCATTTTGAGGACCATTGTGCCTATCCGACAGTTGTTTCCTACTCGAAAATGGATTTTAAACATTATTTGTTTACTGAACATTGTCCAGAAACAACCATTTCATTCCAAAAAAAATCCAATTTTCAGTTTCGAATACTCGAAAACTTTCAACACTGAAAAATTCAAAGTAATGTTTGTGTGATTGGAACTGAGACTTGAAATTTAATATTCAAGTTCATAAGAGTAATCCGCATACCAAAACACGATCAATTTCAGATTATCCCCAACAAATCAACAAAGCCCATTAACACATATTAAACATACATGAACACACACACACACACACACAGTATAAACTCGTAAAAAAATTCTGAAAATAAACAAATCTAAGCAAAAAAACAGTAAAATCACTTACAATTTATATTCTGAATTTGAAAACTTTATCAGAGATTGGGTTTCCTCGAGTGTAAGAAATCTTGTGAAGATGAAAGTTCGAAGAATACAAGGGAACAGTGACCGGTGTGAAAAAATATTTTTGAATTTCAAAATTCAATTTTATAGTGAAAATTTGAAATTTGGTTTAACCGGCCCATTTGAAACCCATTATCTCTAATAACTTCTTAAAGCCCATTTTCATTTTAAACATTGTAAGCCCATGTATTGTACCCAAAAAAAATTTCACACAAACACAAAACAACAAAACAAAAAAAAATAACAACTAAAAAAAATTTGAACTAAAAAATTTTAAAAAACTAAAAAAAAAATAAAATTTGAACTAAAAAAAATATTAAGTTACTAAAAAAATAAAATTTGAACAAAAAAAATTGCTCCCCCTTGATTTTTGCAGTTTAGCTCCCTCTAGATGAATATCTCTTTAAATGACAGTTCCCTTCACAAAAAATCATATAAACTTTCGGTCTGTTCCCCCTGCACATGACAATCCGAATCTGTTAAACTCTGAAAATTTAAACTTTGAAGTCAAATGAGATTAACAAAATATTTAATCAAATAATAAATGTAAATTTAAAATCATAATTTGTAACTACTGAATGTTTAAATCTAACGATTCAACATACCCAATTTGTATACCAAAAAATTAAATTGTTTTTCATCTAAGGCTTTGGTAAACGAATCAGCTAATTGATATTCAGTTGGTACAAAATATAATTCTATATTCCCATTTTCTACATGATCTTTTATAAAATGATACGGATGTCAATGTGTTTTGCTTTTAGAATGTTGCAACGGATTTGAAGCTATAGCTATTCCACTTTAAGAATCACAATAAATGAGAATCTTTTGTGGTGTAAACCCATAGTCTCTGAGTTAGCTCTTCATCCACAACACTTGTGAACAGCACGACGATACGACTACGTATTCAGCTTCGGCTGTTGATAAGGAAACACAATGTTGTTTCTTGGATGACCAGCAGACTGGTTTGTCACCTAGGAATTGTACTGCTCCTGATGTGCTTTTCCGATCCATTTTGTCACCTGCATGATCAGCATCAGAGAAGGCAGTTAATGTAAATGAGGATTCTCGGGGATACCACAAACCTAAGTTTGGTGTTCCCTTTTGATATCTTAAAATTCTTTTGGCAGCAGCTAAATGTGATTCTTTAGGATGCGCCTGATATCTAGTACAAACACATGTATCAAACATAATATCCGGTCTACTGGCAGTTAAATACATTAATGACCCAATTATGCCTCGATAATGAGTTACATCTACAGATTTCCCTGAAATGTTCTCATCGAGTTTTGATTTAGAATCCGGAGCCATGAGAGTTTTCATGGGAGTACTATTTACTATGTTAAATTTCTTTAACATTTCCTGAATATATTTAGACTGATTGATGAAAATACCATCAGGCAGTTGTTTCACTTGTAAATCCAAGAAAAATTGATTTCTCCCATCATGCTCATTTCAAATTTTTGGGACATTATGAATGCAAATTTCTTGCAAAACTCTGGATTTGTAGACCCAAATACTATATCATCTACATATATTTGAATAACTATGATATCTGGACCCTGACGTTTTATAAATAGGGTTGTATCCACTGCACCCTTGTTAAATCCAAATTTCAAAAGATAATTTGAAAGTGCATCATACCAAGCACAGGGTGCTTGTTTAAGGTCATACAGGGATTTATCCAAAATATATACATGGTCAGGCTTCGAAGGATCAGAAACCCTTCGGGCTGATATGTATATACTTCGTCTATCAATTCCCCTTCTAAAAACACAGTTTTTACATCCATTTGATAAACAATGAAGTTTTTGTGTGCTGCAAACGCTAAAAACATCCTAATAGCTTCTATCCTAGCAACTGGAGCAAATGTTTCGTCGTAATCAATTCCCTCTTACTGGCTATGTCCTTTTGCAACGAGGCGAGCCTTCTTTCGAATGATGACACCATGTTCATCCTTCTTATTCTTGAAGATCCACTTCGTGCCAATGACGGATTTGTCTTTTGGTCGCTCCACCAATCTCCAGACCTTCAACCTTTCAAATTGATTTAGCTCTTCTTGCATAGCCACTATCCAGTCAGCATCCAGTAGAGCTTCTTTCACATTCTTTAGCTCAATTTTACTCAGAAAATTGGAGAATAAGCACTCGTTCATGGTTGCTCTTCTGGTTTAAACTGAAGCTGAAGGATCACCTATTATGTTTTTTCAGTTGGGTGATTCCTTGTCCATTTGAAGGTATGTGAGTAAGGTTGAAGTTGGTCTTGGTTGGGGTTTAAGTCCAGATAGGGAATTCGGGGATTTGCTTATGAAGTTGATGGTTTATCAACTGAGAACGGGGTTTTTGAGTTTTCAAAAGGCAAGGGGGTTTCAAAAGATTCTGGAGCTTGGATAGGTTGTACACTATCAATTGGTAAGTGTACGTCTGTCGTTGAAACCTCTCCAGTTTCTTCTGAAATTGGTTGGTGAGAATAATATGAGACTACAACTGGATCTTCAGTAATCCTGTCAGGAACCAAATTTAAAAGATTAGGTTTGGTCTGTTCAAAGTAGTCTTCAAAAAAATTCTCGGACAGTTTATTTAAATCATTATTCTCTGCACTCTGTTTAGATGACTTCATAGAAGTCGGTTGTTTAAGATCGGGTCCTGAACTGGTATGTTGTTAGGCATAAAAAGGCCTCAGTCAAACCTGTTTGACTTCATAGAAGTCGGTTGTTTAAGATCGGGTCCTGAACTGGTATGTTGTTAGGCATAAAAAGGCCTCAGTCAAACCTGCTCTACTCTTAGGGGGAGATTTTTAATTAAACCTGTTTGATGCACTTAAAGGTATAATTTATGGCCTGTTAATGCCTTATTGAAACCTGAAAAGTGATTTGCAATATAAGTCAAAGTTGTTTACCCTGTTGCATTCGTTGCAACTAAGGCAGATTGCCCAAGCTGTTCATTCTGTTGATCAGGCTGGACACAAACTGTCTACGCTGCTCTACTCTGTTGAGCAGCTTGGACAAATTCTAGGTGTTCTGTTCTTTGTGAATTGAACCTGTTCTTTGTGAACAGGCTAAACACTTTATGGAATATGTTTCAATGTCCTCATGTATTGTTTTAGACAACAAGATCAGTTACAAAGTCAAAGACAAAGTGAAAAAACAGAAGCTGCAAAAGCTGCCTACGCTGCTCTGTTACATGAAGACAAAGGGATATCTGAAATGGGTGACAGATCATTCTTATATCAAAATGGCCTTAATAGAAGATGAAAGTTGCAAAGTTGACATTCCTCTTTTGGTAAAAGGCCTCTGTAACAGAGACAAAAAGAAAAAGACAAAGATTCTGCAACATGA
>JAANYP010008405.1:0-11437 GCA_020465985.1 Centrapalus pauciflorus
AATCTTTGAAGATCCAACCTTCTACTCATTTTCATTCTTCTAAGAACATCAAAGTAAGTAAATACTAACCTATAATATCTTATACTAATGTTTATATAAGTCTTGCATACTATATATAATCACCAACAACAACAAGTTTCATAAAAACTCAAGTTTATAAATCACTAGTTTTTATTTTTAAGTTGTTTTCTTCAAATGTGTTTATAAATATATAAAAACATCATGAAAGTGTAAATATTATGAAAACAAGTTATATAAACGTGTTTTATAACTTTTATACAAGTAGTCTTTGAATAAGCAACAAGAATCACAAGTTATTTCAAGTTTATGAAATACGAAATTTCAGCAAAAAAGTTGCATCAACTTTGAAAAATCATAACTAATTCATAACTTAACAAAATGAGTTGATTCTTGTCTCAAACGTTAGATCTATGTCTTAACTAAAAATATGGAAGTTTTCATAATTTATTATGGGGTTTAGAACCCCCAGATATTATTTGGGAACCCGAAAGTTTGACAGCTCAAAAATGGCCAACATAGGGTTTTTAATGAGCTTTTTCCCTTACCTAAACACCTCGAAAAATGGCCGTTCTTGACTTTAAAAATTCTTTGTATATAGTTGTTTAATGTCCAAGAAAACCAAAGCCTAAATCGTTTTGGAGCTTGGTCAAAAACAGTCTCAAACTAGGCCGAAAAACCTTCGAAAAGCTGGAAAATTTTATATATATATATATATATATATATATATATATATATATATATATATATATATATATATATATATATATATATATATATATATATAAACTTGATGTTTTAAGTGGGTTTTATTTATAAATTTGTAATGTTGGGTGATTTAAGACATAAAAAGCTATATAAATACATAATATCATATATAAGAGTTACTAAGTCCCTATTATTATTTAAGACTCGATTGAACACATCCGGTGCATCACCCATCCAAGAACGTAAAACTTGCATTTTTTGCATTTTTTGCCATCGCACGCTCGGTGAGTCCTCACAGTCCTATTTTCATTATCTATTGGGGTGGAAATACGTACAGTATTTTCATATGGATATCAAAACTGTTTTTTCTTATATGTATTACATGTGTGGATCCATCAGCCCTCAAATCATGAACCGTTAATTGCATTTATTTGTAAGCGCAAATATATTGTGGATAGATCTATTTGGAGTCATGTCCCCCATTCGGGTTAGTCTTAATCGGCTAACAACGGGATACATATATATATTCAACACACGGTATTATGTATGGGAATACTGCACAGGGCAAACTCATTTAATTAAGTTTCGATTGCATGATGGTTTGTGTAATACATACATGGAATTTATGCTTTATAAATTCAACTCATCTCATAATGTCCATACAATTGGTCTTTTCGCGTAAACCTATGAGCTCACCGACAATTTTGTTGATGTATTTTAGCATTTATTTTCAGGAAATTAAGGCAAGTGCACTGCATCGGAAGTATTTTCAAGCTTCCGTACTTTTGGAGTCGCATTCATTTTCAAACTCTCGGAGATTTATATGCATTATTTCGGTTAATTTAATTATGTATTTAAATCTCTGTAATTTGCGAACTACACTTTATCATTTCGGGCTATGTAAAACATTTCTATATTTTGAAGTTATATCGATGTATTTTGAAAACGTCCATATAGTGGTCGTTCGTTATGATTATGGTAACGCTTCCGCGACATCACGCTTCGTTGCCAACCGGGGTTACTGGATGTGACAGATTGGTATCAGAGCCATAGTTATAGTGAACTAGATTGCATTAGTACCCTAGACTATAACTGCACACAAGTTTTACTGAGTTTTTAAAAATATTTTGTAACTAACTAAAAGACTATAAATGGACCTTGATAGCAGAAAACATGTCAAACCAAGTTGTAATCATTTTGTCTGACTCAGAGGAGGAGTATACTCCCACCAGCCGATACAACCCGGAGGTGTTCACTGAGGAGGAAGACCCCTCGGAAGACGAGGAACCCATGGACGAGTCAGACGAGGAGGAACCCGTGAAAGAAGACAAATCCTCCAGCGGATGGGGAGAACCATCCGGAGAGGACCTACAATCCCTAGTGGCCCCCTCTTACATCCCATATCACCCACCTATACCATCTCACCACACTGGACCTCGGATGAAGTTAGCGGCCCGCAAAAGAGTTTTCATGCCGAGACGGGAGTCTATCCTCGTACCGGCACCACAACCAAGTTCACCACCAAAACGACGGGTAAACGCCCGAAGATGAGGCTGGATGCCCGAGACCCTCCAAGAGTGGAGGCGGGAGGAGGGAATCCCCTCCCACTTTGAGATCGGAGGACCATCCTCCGCACCTACCCCATCACTCACCCAAGAACCTGCCGAACAGACCATACCACTCTTGGTAGAACGGTCTTCAAGGCACGACCTCCAAGTGCGGTTGCTTAACCAAGACATTGGAGAGACGACCGCTCGTTTAGAGCGGGAGGAGTTACAAAACTCCAACCTATACTGGGCTAACTAGCACGCCCTCGCCATCCAACACGCCGGGCTAGATGCGCTCCGACAATGATTAGCCGAGAGCGAGCCCCGTAATGAGGAGCTGACTCAGCGCCTCAATGCATTGGAAAAGGGAGAGACCCCCGATCACTCCCACACCTAGTACCCCCCCCCCCCCACCTCTATCTTTGTAATGTTAGGAACTTATTATGTAATAGTGTAGGACTAAAAATTTTCGGATAATAACCCGCCCCAATGTAAGAAAATTATGAATGATTAATGAAAAATTGCAAGTTATTTATGAATCTGTGTTTGATGATTATAGAACCGTGCCTTAAGAAAAATCTAGATATTTAAGACTCAACTTCTTACACTATGCTCTTTTCTTTAAACTTTAAGATAATGCCGCCCAAGAGAGCTATGAACACCGCTGAGATAAAACAACTGGTCGCACAACGAGTGGCAGCAATTATAGCCTCCTATGAAACTAACAGAAATAGCACCGCGAACGACGACGAAGGTGCTAGTCGCACCACGGGAGGATCTGATTCAACCCAGAAAGGGTGTGGAATCAAAGTATTCTTAAGTTGTATGCCTCGATACTTCAACGGAACTGAAGGTGCTGTCGGACTAGTTCACTGGTTCGAAAACCTGGAGTCGGTGTTTCATGTTAGTGGTTGCATCGAGGATGAGAAGGTCAAGTTCGTCACCCACACTCTTCAAAATGGCGCCTTAAAATGGTGGAACTCATATGCCCAGTCTGTGGGAATTGATACAGCTTACCAACTCGCCTGGCCGAGCTAAAGCAAATGATGACTGACGAGTATTGCTCGAGAAATGAACTACAAAAGATGGAGTCAGAGTTTTGGAATCAGGCTATGAAGGGAACGGATGTAGCTGGATACACCAACTGTTTTCATGAGTTGAGTCTATTGTGCCTCAGATGGTCACTCCGGAATACAAGAAAATTGAGCGCTACATTTGGGGACTCGCCCCCCAAATCCAAGGAAATGTTACCGCATCCAACCCAACTACTATCTAAAGCGCCATTCGAATGGCGAATAACTTAATGGACCAAGTGGCCCGAAGGAACGAGGCCAAAGCTGGGGAGAACAAGAGGAAGTGGGAAGATAGATCAGGGAAAAGTTCGGGTTCACAGTCCAAAAAGCCCGAAACAATCAAAGCTTTTGTCGCCGGAACTGAGTCTAGGAAGGGATATACCGACACTAAACCATGGTGTAACCGATGCACCTGCCATCACGTAGGTCCGTGTCCAACCCCTTGCAGGAAATGTAAGAAGCTCGGTCATCTGACCCAAGACTGCACGTTTAATACCAACGGAGGCAGCAGCGGCACGCAAAGAAGTTGCTTTGAATGTGGGAACACTGGGAATTTCAAGAAAGATTGCCCCAAGTTAAGGAACAATGGTGGAGCTCAAGGGAGAGCTTTGTATTGGGAGAAGGTGACGCTCGTCAGGATCCCAACATAGTGACGGGTACATTCCTTCTTAATGATATGTATGCTTATGTGCTATTTGATACTGGGGCTGATAGATGTTTTATATCTGCTAAGTTTAGTGAACAACTGAATGCCACTCTTTCCCCATTAGAAAATGCTTATGTCGTAGAATTAGTGGAGGGAAAGTTGATTGAAGTGAATAGTATAATTAAGGAGTGCACACTAAAATTGGCAGATCATCCCTTTAAGATAAACTTGATGCCTATTGAACTCGGAAGCTTCGATGTAGTATTCGGTATGGATTGGTTGTCAGACAACCATGCCGAAATCTTATGTGGTAAGAAAGTCGTAAGAATACCACTTAAGAAAAAGAAAGTCCTCACAGTCCAAGGAGAAAGAAAGAATCTGCCAGTTGAACGTCATCTCTGGTCTAAGAACGCTGAAATGCCTTCGAAGAGGTTGTCAAGCAGTGTTAGTTCAGCTAATGGAAAAGGAATCGAAGGAGAAGCGACTCGAAGAAATCCCAGTAGTTCGTGACTATCCAAAAGTCTTTCCTGAAGACTTGCCTGGACTTCCACCAACTAGGCAAGTAGAATTTTAGATTGACTTGGTGCCTGGAGCTGCACCTGTCGCACGAGCACCCTACCGATTGGCACCGTCGGAGATGTAAGAATTATCCAATCAGTTGCAAGAACTGCTGGAGAAAGGATTCATCCGACCAAGTTCCTCACCTTGGGGAGCTCCGGTCTTATTTGTCAAAAAGAAGGACGGATCCTTTAGGATGTGCATCGATTACCGAGAGCTGAACAAGTTAACGATCAAAAACCGGTACCCTCTCCCCAGAATCGACGATTTATTCGATCAACTCCAAGGATCTAGTTTTTACTCTAAGATTGATCTGCGATCCGGTTATCACCAAGTAAAAGTTCGGGAAGAAGATATACCCAAGACAGCGTTCAGAACTCGTTATGGACATTACGAATTTCAAGTGATGCCATTCGGTTTGACCAACGCACCCACCGTATTCATGGATCTCATGAATCGAGTGTGTAAACCGTATTTGGACAAATTTGTAATAGTGTTCATAGGCGATACCCTTATCTACTCTAGAAATAAGGAAGAGCATGAGCATCATCTGAAGTTGATTTTGGAGCTGCTAGAGAAAGAACAGTTGTACGCCAAATTCTCTAAGTGTGAATTTTGGTTACGAGAAGTCAAATTCCTAGGGCATGTGATCAATAGTCAAGGGATTCAAGTAGACCCATAAAAAATCGAGGCCATTAAGAACTGGGCAACTCCTTGGACTCCCACTAAAATCCGTCAGTTCTTAGGTCTTGCCGGTTATTATAGGCGATTCATAGAAAACTTCTCAAAGATAGCTGGTTATTTAACCGAATTGACTCGAAAGGACATGAAGTACAACTGGGGTGAAGATCAGGAAACGACATTCCAACTATTGAAGCAAAGATTGTGTAGTGCACCTATTCTGTCCCTACCGGAAGGAACAGAGGATTTTGTCGTTTACTGTGATGCCTCACACAACGGATTGGGTTGTGTGTTAATGCAAAGAGACAAGGTTATTGCTTATGCATCGCGGCAACTTAAAGTTCATGAGGTGAACTACATGACTCACGACCTGGAGCTTGGAGCTGTGGTATTTGCTCTCTAAATATGGAGGCACTACCTATACGGAACTAAGTGCATGGTGTTTACAGACCACAAGAGCCTTCAGCATATTCTGAACCAGAAAGAGTTAAACATGAGGCAACGTCGCTGGGTTGAGCTACTTAGCGATTACGACTGCGAGATCCGATATCATCCGGGTAAGGCAAATGTAGTAGCTGATGCTTTAAGTCGGAAGGAATGAGTTAAAACCTTAAGAGTTGTAGCTTTGGTCATGACTATACAGTCAAACCTAAACTCTCAAGTCTGCGAGGCACAAGAGGAAGCAGTCAAGGAGGGTAATCTGCTGGATGAAGCCTTGAGAGGAATGGAAAAGCATTTTCAAATTAGGGCCGATGGATGTCGGTACTTCATGGACAGAATTTGGCTACCAAAATTCGGAGCATTGAGGAAGTTGGTCATGGATGAAGGGCATAAAACAAGATATGCTATTCACCCAGGGTCAGATAAGATGTATCACGACTTGAATGGAATGTACTGGTGGCCAAACATGAAGGCTGACACTGCTACGTATGTCAGCAAATGCTTCACATGTTTGAAAGTTAAGGCTGAACACCAGAAACCATCAGGATTGTTGGTTCAACCAGAAATACCGTAGTGGAAGTGGGAGAATATAACCATAGACTTCATCACAAAGTTTCCAAAGACTTCTGGAGGTTATGACACCATTTGGGTGATTGTGGATCGACTCACAAAGACTGCACACTTCTTGCCAATCAAGGAGACTGATAAGATGGATAAGTTAACACGAATCTATCTTAAAGAGGTCGTCTCAAGGCATGGAGTTCCCGTATCAATTATATCAGATAGTGACAGCCGGTTCACATCAAGATTCTGGCAATCGTTACAAGAGGCGTTGGGTACACGCCTGGACATGAGCACAGCCTATCACCCGCAGACGAATGGTCAGAGTGAAAGAATGATTCAGACATTGGAGGACATGCTAAGGGAATGTGTTATCGACATTGGCAAAAGTTGGGACATGCACCTGCCATTAGTCGAGTTTTCCTATAAGAACAGCTATCACTCAAGTATTAAGACCGCTCCATTCAACGCACTCTATGGGCGAAAGTGTCGATCACCACTTTGTTGGGCCGAGGTAGGAGATAGCCAGATCACTTGACCCGAGATCATCCAAGAGACTACAAAAAAGATAGTCCAGATTCGGAACCGATTAAAGATCGCACGGGATCGACAGAAAACCTATGCCGATGTTCGACGGAAGGATTTGGAATTTCAGGAGGGAGATCAAGTAATGCTGAAAGTCTTGCCTTGGAAAGGCGTAACTCGTTTTTGGAAACGAGGAAAACTCAATCCTCGTTATATCGGACCATTCAAAATTTCCAAAAGAATTGGCCCGGTAGCCTACCGACTCATTCTGCCTCCTGAGTAAACCAATGTACATAATACCTTCCACGTATCCAACCTTAAAAAATGTCTGGCTGATGAAACACTTGTCATACCCATGGAGAGCTAGACGATAAGTTGAACTTCGTTGAAAAACCCGTGGAAATAATGGACCGAGAAGTCAAGAAACTAAAGCACAGCCGGATCCCGATAATAAAAGTCAGATGGAACTCTAAGCGAGGTCCTGAGTTTACATGGGAACGCGAAGATCAGTTCCCGGAAAAATACCCTCATCTGTTCTCGAATACTCAAGCAATGGAGAACACGAGCTAATTTCGGGACGAAATTCCCTTAACAGGGGGAGACTGTAACATACGGCATTAAACCAGATTAGCAACTACGACCTAATCAGTATTTAATAGCCAAATATAACCTAATCAGTGGTCATTAGAAATTAAACAAAGTGATTAACAAGGTTCATGAAGAAATTCAACTCAATTAGAATCAAATTCATCGGTGCGATGAATCGACAAATCAATTAATCCGATCGATTTACGATGTGATGGATTAATACAGCTAAGTACATAATTAAAATATGATTAGTGACACTAATCTTACACAAATACAAGTGCTTAACATTAATTATGCAAGACTAAAACAATTCATTAAAACAATGCATCCAAAAGTATTTATGAATTTACAAGAAAAGGAAAATACAAGAATACATTCTAAATACTTTTATACAGAAAAAAATGAAAATACACCAAAAAATACCCCCTTAGGCCGGCCCTAGGAGGGTACATAATGGACTTGATATAATTTTTTTTACTCAACATATCAAAATCAAATCCTCTTTATTTCAATTCATCCAAGATTTACACTATTCTTCATCATTTCACCATCTTTTCAAGATCCAATTTTCCCTATAAATAGAGAAAATTTCCATTCATTTTAATCACACCAAAACCTCTCTTTCTCCTCTCCAAACACCGGCCATACACACACACACACACACAACCCACCATTTTCTTTCAAGTGTTCTTCACATTTGCAAGGTGTTCTTGGTGAAATCTTTGAAGATCCAACCTTCTAGTCATTTTCATTCTTCTAAGAACATCAAAGTAAGTAAATACTAACCTATAACATCTTATATTAATGTTTATATAAGTCTTGCATAATATATATAATCACCAACAACAAGTTTCATAAAAACTCAAGTTTATAAATCACTAGTTTTGTTTTTAAGTTGTTTTCTTCAAATGTGTTTATAAATATATAAACACATCATGAAAGTGTAAATATTATGAAAACAAGTGATATAAATGTGTTTTATAACTTTTATACAAGTGGTGTTTGAATAAACAACAAGAATCACAAGTTATTTCAAGTTTATGAAATACGGAATTTCGGCAGAAAAGTTGCATAAACTTTGAAAAATCATAACTAATTCATAACTTCACAAAATGAGTTAATTCTTGTCTCAAACGTTAGATCTATGTCTTAACCCCAAGATATTATTTGGGAACCCGAAAGTTTGACAGCTCAAAAATGGCCAACATAGTGTTTTCAACAAACTTTTTCCCTAACCTAAACACCACAAAAAATGGTCGTTCTTGACTTTAAAATTTCTTTGTATATAGTAGTTTAATGTCCAAGAAAACCAAAACCTAAATCGTTTTGGAGCTTGGTCAAAAACAGCCTCAAAGTAGGCCGAAAAACCTTCGAAAAGCTGGAAAATTATATATATATATATATAAATTTGACGTTTTAAGTGGGTTTTATTTATAAACTTGTAATGTTGGGTGATTTAAGACATAAAAACCTATATATATACATAGGGTTAGGTTCTATGGGGGCACCTGTGTGCATCGTGCAACTTAGGAACCTATGTACACCGTTAGATCTAGAAAATAAATGGCTAAGTTTACAATGGCAAAAGGGTAATAAAGATGAAATTTGTGTACGCATCATGATGCACGATTTACTTATTAGATGTGCATAAGGGTATTTTGGGAAAAAATAATATATCAAGTCAACTTAAAATTAAATTTATATTGATTGAATATTTAATTCAACAATCAAGTATTAAATGCTAATAAATTTATAAAATACACTTCTAAAATTAAAGAATTTCAATTGAACAAAAATCCAACATGATGCTTCATCATCTTCATTGATTGTACATCTTCGTATTCATCTTTCCCAGGTTATGCATCATCGTGTTCATATGCGCACCAGGTTATGCATCATCGTGTTCATACTGTGCATCTTCGTATTCATCTTTCTCATGTTATGCATCATCGTGTTCAGCGTGATGCATATCTGGAATTTAAGCGTGTTAATCACCGTCTTCAACATGTTCATCATCATCTTGATGCACCGCTAATGTGCATCATGTTTGAACCAAAAACATCAACATTCATCCTTTGTGTGTGTGTGTGTGTGTGTGAGAGAGAGAGAGAGAGAGAGAGAGAGAGAGATGAGGGAGGGAAAGGTGGAAGAAAATAGGAAAAGCGGTTAATGATATTATTTAGGTTCCTATTTTTTAACTAATTTATTAATTAAAAGATTAATTTTTTTAAAATAATTAGTATTCACGTATTACCCTTATTGCATCCTTAGTAAATAGATTATGCATTTTTGGTTCCCACTGGTTCCCAATGCATCGTGGTGCCCCATAGAACCTAAATCTATATACATATTATCATATATAAGAGTTATTAAGTCCCTATTATCATTTAGGACACGATTGAACACATCCGGTGCATCACCCATCCAAGAATGTAAAACTTGCATTTTTCACATATTTTGCCATCGCACGCTCGGTGAGTCCTCATAGCCCTATTTTCACTATCTATTGGGGTGGAAATACATGCACTATTTTCATATGGACATCAAAACTGTTTATTTCTTATATGTATTACATGAGTGGATCCATCAGCCCTCAAATCATGAACCGTTAATTTCATTTATTTGTAAGTGCGAATATATTGTGGATAGATCTATCGGGAGTCATGCCCCCAATTCGGGTTAGTCTTAATCGGCTAACGGCGGGATGCATATATATTCAACACACGGTATTACGTATGGGAATACTACACATGGCAAACTCATTTAATTAGGCTTCGGTTGCATGATGGTTTGTGTAATACATACATGGAATTTATGCTTTATAAATTCAACTCATCTGATAATGTCCATACAATTGGTCTTTTCGCGTAAACCTATGAGCTCACCAACAATTTTGTTGACATATTTTAGCATGTATTTTCAGGAAATAAGGCAAGTGCACCGCATCAGAAGTATTTTCAAGCTTCCGTACTTTTGGAGTCGCATTCATTTTCAAACTCTCGGAGATTTATTTGCATTATTTCGGTTAATTTAATTATGTATTTAAATCTCTGTAATTTGTGAACTACAGTTTATCATTTCGGGCTATGTAAAACATTTTTATATTTTGAAGTTATATCGATGTATTTTGAAAACGTCCATATAGTGGTCGCTCGTTATGATTATGGTTACGCTTTCGCGACGTCATGCTTCGTTGCCAACCGGGGTAACGGGGTGTGACACATTTGCACATGCATGTATCTTTGTATACCCAGAACCAATTGCTTTCATTATTTTTCTTAGCCTCATATGTACTGTACACCATTTCATTACCTTCAAGTAGCATTTTCTTTAACAAATATAGTAGTTCATTAAAGAACTTATCGGATACTCCATACTTACTCTTCAAGTTGAGGAGTTGAACCATTGCAGACAACTTTGTATTGTTATGACATCCTTTGTAAAGGGGTTTCTCAGCATCTTCAAGTAGTGATCGAAACTTCTCATGGTCATCTAAGAACTTGTCTTTTGTAGCTTCAACCATTGCTATTGTTTCACTAGCATCAGTTGGGACTCCTATTTCAAAATCCGTAGTATTGGTAGTCTGCACAATATTGTTTCATCAACAGACGTACTTCTTTGTTTTTCCCCATGCTTAGTCCATATGGTGTAGCTTGGATTGATTCCCTTGCTAAAGAGATGATGATCTACCTCATCAACTTCAAGATAGTAGTGGTTTAAACAGGAGACACATGGACATGGAATGCGAATTCTTTCTTTTGTGTTTAGGGGGTCCCTCTTCTTTAAAAGCTTCAAATTGTGGATAGCATATTCCGAAAATGATGCAACTCCATTTATGTATGGTTTTTTGGTTCTATCTGTACGCATCCAAGTCTTATCTATGTTCATGTCGGTTATTCAGAATTTCACCTATATGGAAAAAATTAAGCCCTTAGAAACATCTTATTATTGAATATTAACACAGGTTTATATACTACTTATGTATGGTGAGGTCTTATATTTCTATGGAATCAACAAATGCCCTTTTTTGTACTAGTGGAAAACAAACTTATGGGGCCAAATTAATAAGAATGGAACTTTAAGTAAAAAAA
>JAANYP010008406.1:0-72946 GCA_020465985.1 Centrapalus pauciflorus
AACGCACACGAACGATCCCTACGTACTATCTCTTCCGAAACGGGACTCAGCCTAGCTTGATAAACTCGAGATCGCCTATTGCTTAATTCCTCACGAATTCTGCCAAAGGTCTGCTAATGATTCGAGTCTATCCCTAATTATAGACCCTGATTCGAGTTTGTTGTGGGCCAACCTCGAATCTGGCCTAAGGCCCATTCGAATCTGTCCATCTGACAGATTCGAATCTAACCTATATTCGAATCTATGAATACATTCGAATCTATCACAGATTCGAATGCCATCTTTAACCTATTCGAATCTAGCGAATACACTTAAACACTTAAGTGATGAATCTTATGTTTTAACTTATGCTTGACATAATCTTTGACCTTTATGTTTGAACTTCTTGTAATATGTTACATCAAGTTCAAACACACAATCAATAACATACAAACACATATTAAACATATATATCAAAATACTGGTTAACTCAGAATATTACCTAAATCATAATCGATTAGACTGCTATCGTCACACAGGGTGTACCAACAGACTTCTGTGAAGAGAAAGGAATCACTCAAAACTTCTCAGCTGTAAGAACTCCACAACAAAATGGAGTTGCTGAAAGAAGAAACAGAACTCTCATTGAAGCTGCTGGAACCATGTTGTGTGCATCTGGTTTACCTTCATCATTCTGGGCTGAAGCTGTTAACACTGCCTGCTTCACCCAAAATAGATCCTTAGTGGTGAAAAGGTTCAACAAGACCCCCTATGAGCTGCTCAAAGGGAGGAAACCAAGTGTCAGTTACTTCCATGTGTTTGGTTGTCCCTGCTTCATTTTGAATCAAAGGGACCAAATGGCAAAGTTTGAACCAAAAGCTGATGAAGGTGTATTTGTTGGCTACTCTGCTATCTCTAAAGCCTACAGAGTGTACAACAACAAAAGAAAGGTGATAGATGAATCTATCAATGTCACCTTTGAAGAGTCCAAGAATGCTCCCACCAAAGCTATTCCTGAATCAGTTTCAGGAGAATTAAACTTTGATGATTTAATGCATTCAAACAGTGAAGAGGACTCAAAAGCTTCCACAACACCCAGTGTGGAACCTGTTAATCATGATGGGCATGATGATGATTATGTTAATACACCCTGTGTAAATAAGTGTACTGACCTAATTACCACTGCATGTCCTGAACCCATCAATGCTGATTTTCCTGGTTCCTCTGCTGATATGTTCAACAGTGGTCAGTCATGTTCAACAAGTGAGCAGGCTCAGGACAACAGTGTGTTTGAAAATCTTGAGAGCTGTTCAACAGGACTAGCTAAAGCTGCTGATAGCTCAGGAGAATCATCATTGAAGAATGATCCTAAGTGGATCAGATGTCACCCCAATGATCAAATAATTGGTGACATCAACAAAGGGGTACAAACAAGGTGGGACAGCTTAGGGAACTTCTATATGTTCTTTAGTTTTGTTTCACTAATGGAGCCAAAGAAAGTGGATGAAGCACTAAAAGATGCCAATTGGATCACTGCCATGCAAGAAGAACTCAATCAGTTTGAGAGAAACAAAGTATGGAAGCTGGTCCCTGCACCTAAAGGCAAAACTATAATTGGCACTAAATGGGTTTTCAGGAATAAGATGGATGAGCAAGGTCATGTCATAAGAAATAAGGCAAGACTGGTTGCTCAAGGTTATAGACAGGAGGAAGGAATTGACTATGATGAGACATTTGCTCCTGTGGCCAGGCTAGAAGCAATTCGTTTGTATCTAGCCTACGCTGCTCATAAGAACATTAAGGTATTTCAAATGGATGTGAAGAGTGCATTTTTGAATGGGAAGCTGCAAGAAGACGTTTATGTCAAGCAGCCTCCAGGTTTTGAAAATGAACATCATCCAGGTTTTGTCTATAAGTTGGACAAAGCTCTCTATGGTCTCAAACAAGCCCCTAGAGCCTGGTATGACACTCTAACTGAATTCCTTATAAGCAATGGGTATTCCAGAGGTAAAGTGGATACTACACTGTTCATATATTATGCTTGTTCAAATTTATGTAGATGATATAATATTTGGTTCTACCAATGAGCAGTTATGCAAGAATTTTTCATTACTCATGAAATCTAAATATGAAATGAGTATGATGGGAGAACTTACTTTCTTTTTAGGATTACAGGTTAAACAAACCTCAACTGGAGTTTTTATAAATCAAAGAAAGTATACCTTAGATCTCTTGAAAAAGTTTAAATTTGATCAAAGTTCTCCTATTAAAACCCCAACGGCAACCAATGTAAAATTGGATGCTGATACCAGTGGCAAAGCTGTTTCAGTAACAGCTTACAGAGGTATGATTGGGAGCTTACTGTACTTAACTGCTAGTAGACCTGTAATTATGTTTGCCACCTATCTGTGTGCTAGATTCCAAGCTGATCCAAAGGAATCTCATCTAGCTGCTGTTAAGAGAATCTTCAGATACCTGAAGGGTACACCAGGTTTGGGTCTTTGGTATCCCAAAGACTCCAGCCTTGAGCTAACAGGTTATTCAGATTCTGATTTTGCAGGCTGCAGGCTAGATAGGAAAAGCACTACAGGTGGATGTCAACTCCTTGGTGGTAAGTTGATAAGTTGGTGTAGCAAGAAGCAGAACTCAGTGTCTACTTCTACTGCTGAAGCTGAGTACATTGCTGCTGGAAGCTGCTGTGGACAGATTCTGTGGATGCATCATCAGCTTGAAGACTATGGGCTTGTGTATAGGAAAATTCCTATTCTGTGTGATAGCACAAGTGCCATGGCCATTTCCAACAATCCAGTATTTCATTCAAGAACAAAGCATATTGAAGTCAGACATCACTTCATCAGGGATCACATTCAGAAAGGTAATGTGGAGGTAAGTTTTATTTCCACAAATGAACAGCTTGCAGACATTTTCACCAAACCTCTTGATGAAACAAGGTTTAATTACCTTGTCAGCGAGCTGGGCATGTTAAACAAAAGTGACTAAGTGTCCTCAAAGGTCTAAGACTTTGTATGTCTCACACTGATCAAGTTTCTCAGAACAGCTTAGACAGAACAGGCTCTGCATGTTATGTACTTCGCCATTTTTCAGAAATCCTTGAACAGCTTGAACATACAACAGGCTGAACAAAAACAGTTTACTCGTCCAGCCTGCTCTGATGGTCCATTCTTCACTCTGCTCATTCCCTCACACTGATTTACAAGACATTGTCTTGTAACCTGTTCAGCTATTGGACATAACCTGTTCCTACATGGTTGAACAGGTTGAGGGAACATCTTGAAGAATGAACAGCTTGTGAAGACCCTGCTCATCACAGGTTTGACCAACAGCTTAGACCAACAGTTTTTAATTACCTTTCTTCACAATTAAGTTACTTAATTTCTGTTTTTATTTAACTTAATTACTACGGATAATGTGGGTTACGTGTGTTAGTGATTAAAAAGGGCTCAAGTGGTCTGACAAACGGTCTGACATGGACAACCGTTCCGTTTTCCGTTAACGACTTTTTCAAATCAACCGCCCAAATATTTCTCTCTCATACCCACTCACATTCAAATCCTGTAAATACCTCATACTGTTACATATTCGTCTTCCTCACTACTACCATAAACCTTCTAAGAACCCTAAAATTTCGACTAAGTGTCTTGTGCTTCTGCTACTTTCTCTACTCTCAAAATGGCTCACAGAAACAACCCCTTCCTACCAGTATTTGTTGGTGATGATGTGCATAAACATTCATCAGTCACCACAATGCTAACCCTCAAACCCACAAACTACATTGCCAACCTCACAATCCCCAAAAACTATGTGGGGAAAGGTTATGATCAAATGGTGGAGTTTTTGACAGTTCATCCGTTGAACTATGCTATGACTGCTACTCCTGGTGTCCTGTACCAGGAGATGGTGTACGACTTCTGGTACACTTGTGCCTGCAACCCCAACACCAAAGTCATCAAGGGGACTATTCTCAATGGGACTCAGACCATTGAGATTACTGCTGATCTTCTCAGGGAGGTTCTTCATCTGCCCATTGCTGATTCATATGACATGCCCCAGCCTGAAAATGAGCAAATGGGAAATTTGCTACGCTTCTGTGGTGTAGCAGAACCCAAAATTGGAGCAACGCTGTACAGGAAGGATTTGTCTCCTACCTACAGCTTTCTGTTTACCTCAGTGATGATGAGTTTCAGCAGCAAAGTTGGTTCATTTGACCAACTGAGCCGTGATGAAGTCCCAATAGTCCTACAGCAGGTGGATGGGACTACAATTGATATGGCTAAGTGGATCTTTCTGAACTTGAGGAACCTGGTGCAGCAAGAGCCAAGACCAGCTACTGTTCGATACCCAAGGTTTCTGAGCCTCATATTCAGACACATTTGGGGTGAGCATCTGTACAACTCTCAGCATGTACTTCATACTGCTGCATTTCCTGTAATAGGGAATAGAGTTTTCTACACTGTTGTTCTTCCAAATGAACCTCCTCTGTCCACACCAATGAGGAGGTTGTTAGAATTGGTGGAAGGACCCTCTGCTGAGAGGGTGGATCCAGAAGCTGCTGCTCCCAAGAGAAAGTCCAAAGCCATGTCCAAACTTGTTAAGAGGACCCTGGCAACCACTGAAGATGGGCCTGTGCAAAAGAAGGCCAAAACAGCTCAGTCTGAGTCTGCTCTCTTAGCCTCTGTGGCTGAGGGGGAGCAGGCTCCTCACCCTAGTTCATTTGTTGAACCTGAAGCCTCTGTGGCTGGTGCCTTTGTGGCACCTGAGACTATGGAACAGGCCAACCCACCTGTTTCTGACCCAGTCTCTAAACCTATCCAGTCTGAACCTCTCATCACCTCCCCACAATCACCCACTTCATCCATCCACTACCAACGAAAATCACTCTCCAAAAAGAAACCAGCCCAAACAACCACCTCCTCTGTTCCCTCCCAACAGGGTTTAGTTGTAAGAGAAGCCACCTCTGCTGCCTCTCCTATATTGGGAGAAGGTTCAGCACCATTGGAGCATGCTTCACTCCAACCTGAGTCCACACAGAGTCAGCCTAGACCCTCTGGTTCCTCCCAACAGGAACCAGTTGTACAACAGGAGATAACCACCTCAACTATTCCAGCCTCCCAACAGGCTAAGAATATTGAAAGACAGGAGCCCTCTCCACTCCATACTGAGTCCACATTGTCCCCCACTCAAACTTCTTTACACCCTGGGTCTGCACGAGGTGCCCACACTGCTGGTATAGACCAATCAGCAACTCAGCCTCAAACTTCTGCTCCCTATGAAACAGCTGTTCTACACCAAACAGCTGCTGAGGGACCAACAACCCAAGCTGATGAACCTCAGGGATCATACCATCCCTTTGGTGAGGCTGCTCCCTCTATGCAAACTCCATCAGCAGGTTTCACCACTGCTGATGTTGAAATGCATATCCCTTCTCCCCATGATGAGGTGCTTTTACACCAAGGCGCTGCAGAGGGAACACCCACTGGACTTCATGAGGATGTTGCAACACAAGCAGCATCTGAAAGGCCCCCAACATCAACCCCTTCTCCTGATGATGCATCTACAGCCGCTGCTGAGGGACCCTTTGACCCCTCCAAGCTGGGCCACATTACTTTTGCCCAGGCTATGGAGCTTCTCTCAAATGTTCCTCTTCCCTCTCCATCACATCCTCATACACCAGCCTCATCATCATCTTCTCCATCAACTCAATCTAAACAGTCCACCCATACCCCTCCATCTCCTAAAGACCTACCTTTGAAGGATCAGCTTTCTCTGCTGACCAACAAAGTGGGTTCTTTAGAAACCACTATGACCTCTCTACCCTCTCTTATTTCAGACTCTGTGTCTGAACAGCTTAAAGGGTTCTTTGATTTGTTCAAGGACTGCTTCCCTGCCACTCCACAAACAGATAATTCTCCACAGCTGCTTGCACTCACTGCACAGCTGCAAAATGTGTCCACCTCCCTATCCTCAATTCTTTCACTACAACAAGACTCTGTGTCCTCAATGACAGCTATTTCTCAACAGCTGTCATCTCTCCTAACTTCTTGCAACTCTACCCTTTCCTAATACTCTGACCTGCTTGAACACACTCATTGGCTCCCTATCAAATTCTGTGTCATCAAACCTTGCTGATGTGCAAGATTCTCTAGAATTACATCTTGCACAGCTTCAAAGTTTGCTGTTCACAGCTTATGATAGGGAAAATATTGTTAAGCTGACCTCCCTTGCTGATACCCAATCCTCTTCTCTTCAAACCTGTCTTTCACAGCTTGCAGAGGTGAAGGACAACTTGGCATTCTTAGTGAATAGCCTTGTTGGCCTAAGGCCTGCTGCCAAAACTGCTGGCAAGACTGATGACTTCGTGTCTTCAGGCAGACCAGGTGTTGAAGGTGCTGGAACATCTCCTTCAAAGGGGGAGAAGTCATCTGCCTCGAAGACTAAGTCTAAGTGGGAGAAAACTTCTTCTCCTAAGGAGAAATCAGTGCCTGCAATACTCACTGGTCAACCAGCAGGAGCTTCAACAGGTACACTGGAGGGTGCCTCCCACGCTGCTCAGCCTACTCAGGCTGAATCTCCAATCCCTGCTCAGTCTAAGGGGGAGGAAACTATTCCTGAGGGCAGGCCAAGCAGCAGAAGGAGGCATCTGATTTTAGAAGAAGAAGAAGAGGAGGATGAAAGTCCTGAAGCTGCTGTCACTACAGCAGCTAAAGGAAAAGAAAAAGCAGTTAATGATCCTCAACAGCAGAAAGCAGCAGAGCTTAAATTTCACAAAGCCAGGGCCAAAGAAATGGGTCTTCCTATGCACAAATATTTTGAGTTTAGAGAAGAACAGCTTCAAGCCCTGGAAGCTTTAAGGAAAGAAGAAGAATCTGCAAAAGCTGCTAAGTCTTTTGCACTTCAAGAGGCAAGGAAAGTTAAAATGTCCTCTCTTGTTATGCAGAAGAAAATTTTGGAACCTGCTAAGGGATCAGCAGAAGAAAAGGAAGCAGAAAAAGAAAAAGGTGCTCTGGTCTCAGTGACCAAAACTCAGTGCCTTCTGCAAGAGCTCAATTTTACTTTGACAACCTGGCAAGAAGAAAATTTTAAGATGTTGCTGATAGAAGGCTTGCTAAGGAAGCAATTGTCAAAGCTGTGCCCATATCAAGAAAAGGCAGTCAGTGGAAGTTGAAAATAACCAGAATGGGTGCAGCAGACCCAGAACTAGAAACATATGACTACACTGACGTTGCACAAATGGGATACAGAGAATGGATTGAGCTGGCAGTTGCTCTGAGTGAGTCTAAGTCTGAAACTGCTAAGACTATCAGAGCATATGTAAAGAAGCTGATGGAGAGAGTGAAGAATCTTGGCCTGATCTCCAAAGAAGTAAGTGAAGGTGTCAATGTGACACAACCAAAAATAAAGGCCAGGAGGACAAGGAAGGACATTGAGATGGAACAACTCCTCATCCTGATAGAACAAGGTGACTATGCTATTGAGATGAAAGGAGTTGATCACAGCCTGCCTAGTGGAATTGAGTTTGAAGATGGCAAGATCATTGAAGAGCCTGAGCTGGGGGCATTTTTTGTAGATCCCTTAACTCAGAAGAAATGCTTTCAGAGAGCATCAGATCTATACAAGGTGGATCTGAGACAGCTTGTAGCCTTCAGACTTGCAGTTTCATTCAGGCAGTCAAGCAGATGGAGAGCAGCTATCTGGGATCAGCTCAGAGGCTGTTATGAAAGAGGTGAACTTGAGGATCCCAAGTTTATGATAATAAGAAGTGAGATTCAAGAACTTGAGGATACCAGAGAGCAACTTGAGAAGATGTTGGAAGGTCCCCCTCCATTGTGATGAAGTCCATCTACCATCTGGGTAGGTGAAGAATGGAAGTTGTCCATCAGTTGGACAGGCTTACCATTATCTGCTCCCAACAAAAACAGTCCAATGTACATTAGTTGTACTTTATTTACATATGTTGTAATTTTCTTTCTACATTAGTTGTAATATACATCAGTACATCAGTTGTACTTTTGTAAGAACATGTGTTGTTCTAATGTAATAAAAAATCAGTGTATATATAAACTGATATTTTACTTTATGTTGATGTTGTAATTTTATTTCAACAAATGTACTGTAAAAATATATAGTTACTTTTGATAAGGCCAGCTTAGACTGGTTATTGCAAATAGGGGGAGATTGTTAGGCACAAAAAGGCCTCAGTCAATCCTGTTCTGCATCTGAGGGGGAGATTATTAATCAAACCTGTTGATGCTTTTGAAGGTTGAATTTAAGGTCTGTTATATGCCTTATTGAATCCTGAAAAAGATTTGCAATATCAGCCTAAAGTTGTTCTATGTGTTGCATGTGTTGCAACAAAGGCAGTTTTGCTCAAGCTGTTCAGTCTGCTGAATAGGCTGGACATAAACTGTCTACACTGCTCTACACTGGTGAGCAGCTTGGGCAGTTTATAAGTGTTCTGTTCTTTGTGAACAAAACCTGTTCTTTGTGAACAGAACCTGTTCTTTGTGAACAGACTAAACACTTTATGGAATATGTTTCCAAGTCCTCATGTATTGTTTTTGACTACAACATCAGTTTACAAAGTCGAAGACAAAGTGGAAATCAGAACTGCTCAGCCTGCCCAAGCTGTTCTGCTACATGAAGACAAAAGGTTATTTGAAAAAGGGTGACAGACCTTTTTCTTATATCAAAATAGGCCTTTACAAGGAAGAAAAACACAAAGTTGACATTCCTCATTTAGTTAAAGGCAATACAACAGTAGACAAAGTGAAAAGACAAAAGTTCTGCCCACATGAAGACAGGTCTGCTTTTCAGAAAAGTGCAGAAAAGTTTATGTTGTCTTTTCAACAAGATTTCTCCTTTTTCATTCCGTCCAATGAAGAAGCTTCACTTAGATCCTCTGAGTGAGTATAAAAAGAAACTTCCAAGGATTGAATGATAGAAGCCAAAAAAGTTAAGTGCTAAAATCAAGAGTGAACGTGCATTCAAAGTGAGTCTTTCATGCATGCAAGTCTGCTTGAATAAAACAGTGCTCAGTGTCTAAGCTGTTTATGTTCAAGCTGTTCCTCAGAGTCTTGTAAACACAATGAGTGATTCTTAGTGAGTGTGTTCATTGTAATTAGTTTAAGTCAGTCTTAGACTAGTTAAACATACTATTGTATCTGTCATCTCAGCTTGAACCTTTCCGCATTCAAGCTTGTTTGTAATTAACATTTGTTGATAATACATACAAACATTGAGAAAATTGTGTGTAGTTTTTAAAGTGTTGTATTCCCCCCCCCCCCCCCCTCTACAGCTTAAGGCTATATACTTGGGATATCTTTTGGGACCTACAAGGTGTTGTGTCAGCTCCTCATTACGTGCCTTGCTCTTGGCTAATCGTTGCCGAAGCTCATCTAGCCCGGCCTGTTGGATGGCAAGGGCGTGCTGGTTAGCCCAGTATAGGTTGGAGTTTTGCAACTCCTCCCGCTCTAAATGAGTTGTCATCTCTCTAATGTCTTGTTTAAGCAACCGCACTTGGAGGTCGTGCCTCGAAGACCGTGCTACCAAGAGAAGTATGGTATGTTCGGCGGGTTCTTGGATGAGTGATGGGGTAGGTGCGGAGGATGGTTCTCCGATCTCAAAGTGGGAGGGGATTCCCTCCTCCTGCCTCCACTCTTGGAGGGTATCGGGCATCCAGCCTCATCTTCGGGCGTTTGCCCGTCGTTGCTATGGTGGTTGACTTGGTTGGGAAGCCGGGATGGGAATAGACTCCCGCTTCGGTATGTATACCCTATTTCGGGGTGTAAACAAAATCTTTGGTCCATTGGGGTGGGGGCGGTACGATTAGAATGATGGAACCTTCGGGTGATATGGGATGTAGGAGGGGATCATCGGGGGTGGTGGATTCTCCCCGGCGTCATCTTCTTCCATGGGCTCCTCTTCTGACTCCTCCATCGGCTCTTCGGAGGGGTCCTCTTCTTCAGATGGTTCTACTTCGGTGAAAACCTCAGTGACTTCGTGGCTCATGGGGGTGTACTCATCCTCAGAATCGGACAAAATGATGATGGTGTTGTTCAACATGTTTTATGCTATCAAGGTCCATTTATTGTCTTTTAGTTAGTTACAAAATATTTTCAAAAATCAGTAAAACTTAAGTGCAGTTATAGTCTAGGGTACTAATGCAACCTAGTTCACTATAACAAGGGCTCTGATACCAATCTGTCACACCCCGTTACCCCGGTTGGCAACGAAGCGTGACGTCGCGGAAGCGTAACCATAATCATAATGAACGACCACTATATTTACGTTTTCAAAATACATCGATATAACTTAAAAATATAGAAATGTTTTACGTAGCCCGAAATGATAAAGAGTAGTTCGCAAGATACAGAGATTTGAATACATAATTGTTAGATTAATTATTTCGATCCTAGGAGTTATTTTGTAATATTTATTATCATCGTAATTTGTCTTGTATTTATTTCTATGTATTTCATGTTTATGTAATAGTATAGGGGCCATTGTTGCCAAGTCTTGTAAGTTAATTAAATAAGCCTATAAAGGCTCCTAGGGTTTACTTTATGAGACAACACGGTTGACATTTGAATTCTTACTCAGCCGCCACTATTCATCAATATTATAACATTCATATTGTCTTCTTTCTTATTAAACACATTTATTGAGCTAGTTTTCTTCATGTGTTTGATGAGATAATCATTGAGGTGCTGAATACATACGGGATTTCGTAATAACAATTGGTGCTGCAAAGAAGAAATTGGATGCGTTGGCCCTCGTCGCCCAGGAGGACTACTGGGATGCTGAAGATTCTGAAGACGAGGATGAAAAGGGCAAGAATTGCTATATGGTTGATCGTCAGGGGTTGGAGACTTGTACTGATGTCACTGCTGCAAATTCAGACATTGTTGCTGAGGGGGAGACAATGAAACATCCACCAGCATGTCTGATGACCACAACCGACGATCCCGAATGCTCCACATCCGGTTCCGAGTCCAGTGAGGTATATTCCTATTACATTCCTGCACATGTAAATAAATTATTTGTAGATAATGAATGTACACTACACACACAAATATTTGATCTACAAGATAGATTAAAAGCTGAAACTGCAAAGTGTGTTCAGGCTGAACATCAAGCTCATATTCTGAAAGAATCATCTGAATTATATCATGCAAAATGGTTAACTAATCATAATGTTATAAAACAGATGTTGATAGAAAAAGTAGATGTTCAGGATAGGAATATATACCTTGAATCTTGCATGGAAACGCTTTCAAAAGAAAAACTCTCTTTAAAAGAAGAAATTTCTGTTCTTACAAAACAATTAGATGTGGTAAATATGGAATATATAGACAGTTTAGAAAAATACAAAATGATTGAAGAAGAAAGGATAAGTTTGTACGCAAGAATAAAGACCTTTGACGATGCATTTTTGAAAAGGGGTCAAACTGAACAAACTATCCATTTAAATCAGCCCAAAGAAACTAGGTTTTACCATTCTAAACAGGGAATTGGTTTTAAAAATCCTAAATATTTGGAAAAAGCACAAAATGTCTTACCTGTATTTTATGACATGAATTATATGGGAGCCGGTATTAAATCTTTCTTTTTTGAGTCATCAAAAGAAGTTTTAAACCAAGAAAATGAGAAACGTGTTACGCGTAAAGATAAAGAAATTTCTTTTCATTATGAAGAACTTAACGAGAGTTATTCTTCTAGAGTACCCACTTTAGAGGAAGATCTCTCGTCAACTTATTCAGAAACTGAATTGAACACTGAAACTGAAAAATCAACTCCTCAACTTTATATTCCTGCAAAAGTTCTTCAACAACAAATCATTGTTCTAGAAAAGGAATTGAAGTCGTCTCAAGAGAAAGCACTTGATCTTCAAGATGCTCTTCTTAAGAGAGAAGAAGAATTGGTAAATCAATCTTTTCAACAAACTGTGGAAGTCACTGTCTACAGAGAAAATTTTGAAATAGTTTCACAACAATTGAAAGATCTTTCAAAACAACAAACACTTTCTCATTCCCTAAAAATTCCATGTATGTCATCAGATAAAGGTAAGGCTACAGCTGAAACTTCTTCTATCTTTGTCAAAGGTGAGTGCTCAAATGCTTTCAAGAATGAGGTTTCTAAAAAGACTCAGATAAAATCCAAGTCTTTTAAGAAACCCACTCACCACCAAAAAGAAAAGTCTGTCAAGTCTAAATCTTCCATGCTTACTGACTCTAATCGTTTTGTTCCTACAGATCATATAAGGAGAGTCCCAAAAACCACCATGCAGGATTTTACAAGTTTTTTTGTGAAGAAGGCTTTAATGCCAAGTGAATTTGTTACTAGAGATAGGATGTCTGTAATCTCTAAAGACAATTTGTGTAACAAAGCGTGTGACAATGTTTGTAATGATGTACCGAATTCTACTATTCCGTTAAAGTACTCTTTCAAGGATTTGTTTAATCTATGTCCAACTAAATATAGACGACAGGTTCCTGAAATGAATGCTTTTGTGCCTTATCCTGTTAAACGTATTCGGAAAACGAAAACTAAAAATAGTGCATCATCGGCCACAAACAAAGTTGAGACATGTCCGTTGCCAAGGCCCAAAACCAAAGCAACGGTCAAAAAGGTCTCAACAAGACAAAAACCGAAGGCAATTTCAGCGCCTAAGGTTCAAAAACCCAATAAATCCAATCTTCAATGGATTCCAAAGGGTTGTGCATCTGGACCACACACAAATGCTAGTTGGGTTTCTAAATCTGTACACGTGCCATATAAATCTGGAATACCTAACAAAAAGGGACCCATATTGAGGTGGGTACCCAAGGTTGTGTGATCTTAATGCAGATGGTTCTTGGTTACTTCTGATCAAGACCCGTGCTTCAAAGAAATGGCTTCTAGTTACCTTAGACTAGGACCCGTTCTTTTGCTTGTCGGTTGTGCTTAAACCGACACGTTTGGCTTCTGTGCACACAGCCCAGGACCCGGTCTTAACTCATCATGTTTTCTGAACATCTCGGTTCAGAACACGGTTTGATTGTGAATTAAAAATGGATGCGTTTGAATGCATATAGTTTTTAATTATATGAATTTATATGTTTTTCAGGCAAAGTCCATTTGGTATATGGATTCGGGTTGCTCCAAGCACATGACAGGAAGAAGAGAATTGCTGTCCAACGTTGTTGAACAGTATTGCGGAACTGTGAAATTCGGGAACAACCATCAGGCTCAAATAAAAGGATACGGGGACTTAGTTCTAAATAATCTGGTCATCAAGGACGTTGACTATGTTGAGGGGTTATCTCATAATCTTTTTAGCATAGGACAGCTCTGCGACAAAGGACTAGAAGTAACATTTAGGGCTAAGAACTGCAGTGTTAAGAACATGGATGGAAAAGAAATCTTGACTGGTTCCCGAAAATCTAACCTTTACACCATTGACGTATCTAAGCTTGTAGTGAAGGATAACATTTGTCTACTATCAAAAGCCTCTTCAAAAGACTCTTGGTTGTGGCATCGAAGATTATCCCATTTGAATTTTGATAACATCAACAAGCTGGCTGCGAAGCAATTGGTCAAAGGACTTCCTGAGTTGCGCTACGAAAAGGACCATCTGTGCGGAGCATGTGAGAAAGGAAAAATGAAACGATCATCTCACAAACCAAAGCCCGAACCATCAACAAAAAGAGTTTTGGAGTTACTTCATATGGATTTATGCGGACCGATGAGAACTCAAAGCATAAATGGAAAACGATATGTGTTGGTTATCGTTGATGATTATTCTCGATATACCTGGGTCAGGTTCTTGCGTTCCAAGGACGAGACAGCTCAAGAAATCATTGATTTTATCAAGAGTGTCGAGACCCAACAGCAGCTGTCAGTACAATCAATCAGATCAGATAACGGCACGGAGTTCAAGAACTCGGTAGTGGAGGGCTTCCTTCGATCCAAGGGGATTCAGCATCAATACTCTGCTGCTCGAACACCTCAACAAAATGGGATCGTGGAAAGGCGTAACCGTACGCTAGTAGAAGCCGCTCGTACAATGCTCACATACTCAAAGCTACCTCCGTTCTTGTGGGCCGAAGCCGTATCAACAGCATGCTATACACAAAATCGCTCCATCATTCATAAGCGCTTTAACAAAACTCCTTACCAACTCTTTTTGAATAAAGTACCATTTATCAAGTAATTACGTGTATTTGGTTGCAGGTGCTATGTGCTGAATGACAGAGACAACCTCGGGAAATTTAACGAAAAGGCGGATGAAGCGATCTTCATTGGATACTCATCCAACTCGAAGGCGTATCGCGCATTCAATACCCGAACCAGAACAGTCAATGAAAGTGTGCATGTCACATTTGATGAGTTGGATGAACTGGCACCTGAAGTTGATCAATCAGGACCACGCATTACTCAAATGCCTGGAGACTCTTCGAATAATCCCACTTATTTTTCTTCTTCTGATTTGGTTAATTTATTTGATCCTTTTTATGTTGAATTTTTCGGTCCTAACGCTAGTGTGTCTAATGTTGTTAATAATGTAGGCAATCCTTCCAGTTCAACTGCGCCGCAAAGTTTCTCCACTCCATCTTCATCAACATATCCTCATCCATCCACATCATCCACCGACACATCCGCAGTTGAATCTACTCCTATAATACCCTCACATATAATACCAACGATTCTTCCTTCACCTGATCACTCGGAAATTGAACCAGAACCTGTGGTACCATCATTTGAAACCATTGACCATGAATCCTCATCCATTCCCATATTAACCACAGAGGTTCCATCCCGAGCACCCCTTCCACACGAGATCAAATGGACCCGCAGTCACCCAACAGAGCAAATCATTGGTGACGTAACAACAGGAGTCCAAACTCGTAGGGCATCTGCTAATGAATGTCTCTACGCATCATTCTTGAGTATGATAGAGCCCGCTCGTGTGGATGAAGCCCTGACAGATCCGGATTGGATAGTTGCAATGCAAGAGGAACTCAACCAGTTTGAACAGCTAAGAGTATGGCGGTTAGTTCCCAAGCCAAAAGACCGTACAGTCATCGGAACAAAGTGGATCTTTAAGAACAAACGAGATGAAAACGGCATTGTGATAAGGAACAAAGCAAGACTTGTTGCCAAAGGCTACCGACAACAAGAAGGGATAGATTATGACGAGACCTTCGCTCCAGTTGCACGGATCGAAGCAATCAGAATCTTCTTGGCGTATGCGGCACACAAAGACTTCAAAGTGTACCAAATGGACGTCAAGACTGCCTTTCTAAACGGTGAACTTAACGAGGAAGTGTATGTTGAACAACCACAAGGCTTTGTTGATGCACATAAACCTGACCATGTTTATGTGCTAGATAAGGCCCTCTATGGTTTAAAACAAGCACCTCGAGCATGGTATGATAGTCTTTCGAATTTCCTTATTTCTGCCGGTTTCTATAAAGGTGTGGTGGACACAACTCTGTTCACTAAAAGGGAAGGCCCACATATAATGCTAGTACAGATTTATGTTGACGATATTATATTTGGATCTACTGACAGTAATTTTTGTAAGGATTTTTCAGCCCTAATGGAGTCTCGGTTTGAGATGAGTATGATGGGGGAAATGAACTTTTTCCTCGGATTACAAGTCAAACAACTTGAGGATGGGATTTTTGTGAACCAGTCGAAATATACTCTTGACATTCTCAAGAAGTATAAGTTAGACTCTTGCACGAGTATCGCAACTCCCATGGCCTCCAACTGTAAGTTAGACACCGATCCTTCCGGGAAAAGTGTCGATAATACAACTTACAGAGGAATGATAGGATCCTTACTGTACTTGACTGCCAGTAGACCAGATATAGTGTTTTCAACATGTCTTTGTGCTAGATTTCAGGCCGACCCAAAAGAATCACACCTAACTGCGGTAAAACGCATTTTTCGTTATCTTAAGGGTACACCCGAACTTGGTCTATGGTATCCAAAGGGAACCGATTTCGATCTTACCGCGTTTTCAGATGCTGATTTTGCAGGTTGTAGAGTGGACAGAAAAAGCACATCGGGAGGAATACAGTTCTTAGGCGATAGACCGGTGAGTTGGTCTTCCAAAAAACAGAATTGTGTATCCACATCCACAGCTGAGGCTGAGTATGTAGCAGCTGCAAGCTGTTGCTCTCAAGTGCTGTGGATGAGAACACAATTACGTGATTATGGGTTTTCACTCACCAATATCCCTATTTACTGTGATTCTCGAAGTGCAATTGCCATCTCCTGCAATCCCGTGCAGCACTCTCGAACAAAACATATAGATATCAGGTATCATTTTATTAAAGATCACGTTGAAAAGGGAACAATTGAGTTGTATTTTGTTGGCACGGAATACCAACTAGCGGATATATTTACTAAAGCTCTAGACGAACCTCGTTTTCGGTTTTTAGTATCTCATATCGGCATGTTGAATCCACCTTCCAATTAAATAACAGATATTGTCTTAAATAATTCTATTTCAATCTATCATGATTGAAATTCCTTTATTTTAGAAAATAACTGTTATTTAAATTTAAGGATTATGTCACAAGATTGAAACTCAATATTTCCTTATCTGCGTATATTTTTAATAATTAATCATCCTGATAAATTGCTGTGTGAATTGTTCATCATGGAGTGGGATGCAAACAATATCCAGGTTTGTCGGTATTTGTAAGGCTTAAAGAAGGGTTGTCGCGTTTAAAATCTGAAAAGGAAAAGGAAAAAGGACCGGTATTTAGTTGAGGGGGAGTAGAGTTAGGATTTTTTAATTTTATAATTCTGTGTTTCTTTTTCTCTCTTTTATAGTTAAATTTTTTTTTTAATCTTTAGGATAGTCTTAATTTTAATTTAATTTTTAAGTGTTAATTTAATATGTCAGAAAATCACAAAAAGATTTTAATTTTCAAAATTATCAAAAGCCAAAAATATTTTAGTTTACTTTATTTTATCTTATTTTATTTTTATTTCAGAAAAATATCAAAAATATTTTTTACTTTGCTTTTGCTCATTTTTGTTTCAAAGAAAATCACAAAAAGATGGCATATTGTTTGGCCCATTTTTTATCTTGTTTCAATTTTTTTATAAGCCCAAAGTCATCAAGTGTTGTGTGTGTGTTGAGTCCAAACCCATCGGCCCATTCACTATGGAGCGCGGATCCATTTTGACCCGACCCGCAACCCGCGCGATTATATATGGGGGTCAATCGGTCAACACTTCATTTACTTCCACTTTAAGCTTCCTTCTTCTTCTTCTTTCTCTCATCACCGACGACCACCGCCCACATTTCACCATTGTTACTGATTTGAAGCTTTTGGACTTCCTTTTTCATTGATTTTTCTTGCTTCATTCATCTTCGGCACTTCGAGGTAACTTCTTTTTCACTTTCTTTTAGCTTTTAATGTCTTCTTTTATGTGTTTGATTCTATATTTTTTCCTCCTTTTTATTCTCGGTTTTTGATAGTTTTAGGTAGTTTAATGTGTTATTTCTTCTTAGTTGTAGTTAGATAAAATGTTCCTTAGGTTATTTCAGTTTAGGATCTGTAATTTCATGCATTTTCAGTAACATTTTAACTGTTCACGTTTATATCTTGCATGAACATTAACTGCACTCATGCAGTTTCTGATGTCCGAATTCGGACCACCACCCGAATTCGGATGTCCGACTTAGAATAATTTCAAAATTTTTCAAAGTACAAAATCACATTTCGGACCACTGTTGATCCGAATTCGGTTCACTGTTGATCCGAATTCGGACCATCACATCAGGGTCAAAATTTTCAAAATTGAAAAAATTGTCTAAGTATGTTCACCTCTATGTATCCGAATTCGGATGATACCCGGATTCGGTCCTCATCCGAATTCCAGGTACCATCCGAAATTGGAAAACTTTCATTTCATTGCATGCATTTTCACAAAGTCAAAATCCGAATTCGGACCATGTTCACACCACATCCGAATTCGGACCACCATCCCATCATATCATGAACTACACTTCGGACCACCATCCGAATTCGGTCCACATGTATCACAACATCCGAATTCGGTCCAACTCATATCATTCATGCATCATTCCTTTTCGGACTGATCCGAATTCGGTGACACTGTTCATCCGAATTCGGACCATCCGAATTCCAACACTTAGGATTTTTTTAAAAATTTTCATGTTTTTCACTTCTGCATTTTCATAATAATCAGAAATTACAAAAATAGTTCCATCCAAGTGCATCATTGATTAGAGTTAGGATCAGTGTTTGAGTGAAACGGTCTCATCTAACATCGGTCTCTTAACGATTGACTTTGGACTTTGTTAGTAGAATTTTATTCTACTAATAAAGACCCGATGTTAAACAGATCAGACAATTTCTATTTCACACTCATCTAGACTTCACATCAATGCTTTATCATATCAAGTCTTATGATTCTAACCTTGTTGCACTTTGCAGGAAAATGGACCCCGTAATCGTTCTTACCATTCCCCATCCTCCTATCCCTAATAATAACGCTCAGCTACCCGAGGAAGCCATTCTGCCGAGCGCCGAGTTTGTCGAGTTTATCCCCCATAACTGGCAACTCGACGTCTCTATCCTCCCGAAAGAATCCCAAACCCTTGCATTTGACATTCTCACCCGCCATCCCACATACTATGCCCTTTCAACAGCCATAACCGTTCCCCAGATTTACCTACAACAATTCTGGAACAGGCTTCAATTCATAACCGACCCTGAACCTCACTTCACCTCCACCATTGACTACGTTCCAGTCAAAGTCACAACCGCAGCCATCCGTCACATCCTTCGTCTTCCCATCCAAGACTATATTCCCTCCATTGACTCGTTCGATCCAAACCCATCCGTCTCAGAAGCCCTATCTGAAATTCAAACCCTAGGGTATGACGGACCCCTTACCAAACCATCCGACTTTCGCACCAAAAACCTTCAGTCCCACTGGAGGATTCTCTTCGATGTGCTCAACAAGTGCCTAACAGCCAAACATTCTGGTCATGACTCAGCATCGGCCCAGGTTTTAGCCATGTTCACTGGCTTTGCCTACGACCGACACGTGGACTATGCGGCTTTCATCTTTGAAGAATTAAGAAGAGTCCACGTGGAAAGGAGCACAAAGAAAGGTCGCAAGTATGTCCCCTATCAGCGGTTCCTTCAACTCATCATACAATACGCCATGGATCAGGACGAAGACATTCATGAGCGTCCAGAAGCTGATGTCTACCCAACTGTGGCTATCCAGAAACTGACTTTGCCAAAGGGGGCCCCGACAGTACAGGTGATGAAAATTCCATTATCGACTCTGACAAGGTCGAGGGGTACAGATCGGGTAAGGGAATATATGAGAGAAAATTATCTGGATGAGTCTCAGTCTGAATCGACTGAGACTAACCAGTCCAAAGGTGAGCAGCAAGATAGTGAGAACGAGGGAGAAAGGATGGATGTACAACAATCACTGGGTTATGGTGAGAGGGAGGCTGAGAGTGTAAGGGAGGGAGCCGTAGGTGAGACGGCAGAGACGGCGGATTCTGAACGAACCGTCTCTGTCGTAAGGCCGAGGGATATGCAATCTGAGGGAGAACCAAGCCCCATTAGCCGGACTCCTACTCAAAAGACCGTTAGTCCAGCGGTCGCAACAACCCCAACCATCCACTTGGTTTCCCCTCAAAGGGAAACCACTTCATTCCACGGGGATCTTCCACACACGCCATCGCCCTCTCATTCGGAGAGTGGCGGTGTTGAAAGAGGTCACACTCCTCCCCACGTGACCGACCTTCCTTCGCCCACGATTCCATCCCCACAAATAAACACCGTGCACGATGCCTTTGTGGCATCCCCAAGAGCTGCCTCCGTGGCAGCTCCTGAAACTTCCAGATCTGAGCATCCCGTAGTGGAGCCAGAGATGACGGAAGGAAGACCGGGAGTGGCTCAATCTACGCCGTCCACTTCCGGCCATCTCCCCATCAATTTGGAGATGTTAACGGCAGCATTACGTGCTGCCGGAGTTATCACCCGAGCTGACCTGGACGCCCAAAGGGAGGCAGCCGAGGAACGACATACCGCCCTTCTTTCTCTTATAAAGGGTAAGGGTGTCGCCTCCGAAGCCGGCCCCTCACCAGGATCCCATTCAGTCCAACTTCAAATGGCGGAGCTCTCTGACAAACTGGACGCACTTAATCGCCTAATCCTTCAAGTCCAAGAGCAGCTAAATTCAAGGATGGATCGCCTTGAGTCGGGGTTATAGATCTTCAGTGCCGCACTCAGGCCGAAGCCCCCAAAAGAAAACATGACGACCAGGACGACCCTGATCGTCATGAGGGGGAGAAGCGCAGAAAAGTACAATTTGAGGAGCCCATGCTGGGTATAGGGGGAGCAGAGACCGCCGAGGGGTCTTAATTTCAGGGGTCGGGGGAAAAGTCACAGGAGGCTCAGGAGTACATGCTAATAGAAGACGAGCCGATGGTCGAGGGTCCAGCTCCACTGGATCCAATGACAGCCATGGTAGAATTTGAGGAGCCACACGAGAAGGTTGAAATCATATTAGTTTCTGATTCAGATTCTGATACCGAGGACACCCAACCACTTTTAACTCCTAAGCCTGAACCTGATTCTCCAACCAAAAAATCCTCATCCTCTTCCTTCGATTTCCTGAATTCACCACCCAGAGCCCAACAGGAAGACATACTCTCACCCATCCAAGCTCCCCCATCACTAAAAGAATCACACATTACAGTCAGCCCACCAAGATCCCCAAGCCCTCCACCAGTCCAACAAACCCAACGCTCAGGTCCCTCCCCAACAAAAAGGGTTGACTGCTTCGATGAGACTCCGGAGGGTCCTGGAGTGTACAGAAAAGACGATTTATTCTGGGTAGACCACTACACCAAAGGAAAAGTTCGTACACTGCCGCAGGAAGAAAAAGACCAAATGCGTCAAGAACGGCGGGGGACAATTATAAAGCTTCTTGAAGCCAAAAGATCTGAATTCGAAGAACCCCCCGTTCAAGGCCTGAAAGAATTTCTGCAGAACTTTCCCCCGGAGAAGTTTCAAAATCCATATCTTGAAGAAAGGTTCAAGATGGTTTTCAGAAAGAAGCCTGGAGCCTTCAGCAGACGCCTTCTCATGGAACTTACAAATGTCTCCAAAGCTGAACAGGCTGAATACTACCAATTGATGCTCCGGGAACAAAGGTCTAAGGTGTCAAAGTCAAAGATCAAAAAGCTCAAAACATTCACGATGTGCAAAAGAGCCAGAGTCTTCTATCCCTCCTACCAAGTGGAAAGAGAAGATGGGACGGGAGATGACATCTTCGAGTATGATCTTGACTTCATAAGTGCGGATGACGTTGAATTCCTTCACAATAGTCTGAAAAATCGCATCAAGAAACGTCTATCGCACATGACCGCAGTAGGAGCCCTAGTACGAAGCATGAATCGCCGATCGATAATAATGTGCCTAAGAGATTTTCAGATGGCGATCGAAAGTGCTATGGTTAAGGTAGGGCTACGTGCACCGGAACAAGACAGCTTTCTCCTAGCCCACCACCCGGCCTACAGAGTTATACTTAAAGGAGATCTGGGTGTTATTTTTGTGAACTACAAGGGCTACAAAAGGTATATGCGCTTTGAGGATCTACCTTGCTATTCCGATGGTACACTTCGACTGGTTCGAGCTGCTCTCACAAAGAAAGTACAAGATTATGATGCTCAACCAGATCCTGATCAGAGATGCTCACCTACGGAGATACAGAATACACTCAGCGGCATAGACTACCTGAACGAGCGGCTACATACAAGACAAGTAACCCGACGCTTCGACGTCATACTTGGTCTTCGAGAATCTACAGATCATGCCCGCGTTCCAGGACCTCCTAAGTGATCGAAAAGGGGGAGATTGTTAGATTAATTATTTCGATCCTAGGAGTTATTTTATAATATTTATTATCATTGTAATTTGTCTTGTATTTATTTCTATGTATTTCATGTTTATGTAATAGTATAGGGGCCATTGTTGCCAAGTCTTGTAAGTTAATTAAATGAGCCTATAAAGGCTCCTAGGGTTTACTTTATGAGACAACACGGTTGACATTTGAATTCTTACTCAGCCGCCACTGTTCATCAATATTATAACATTCATATTGTCTTCTTTCTTATTAAACACATTTATTGAGCTAGTTTTCTTCATGTGTTTGATGAGATAATCATTGAGGTGCTGAATACATACGGGATTTCATAATAACAATAATTAAATTAACCAAAATAATGCAAATAAATCTCCGAGAGTTTGAAAATGCATGCGACTCCAAAAGTACAGAAGCTTGAAAATACTTCCGATGCGATGCACTTGCCTTAATTTCCTGAAAAAACATGCTAAAATACGTCAACAAAATTGTTGGTGAGCTCATAGGTTTACACGTACATATGACTTGCATGGACATCAACAGTTGACTTTGAATTTTTAAAATCATAAATTTCATGTTATGTATTACATAAAAACCATCATGCAACCGAAACTTAATTATGCGTTTGCCCTGTGAAGTATTCCCATACGTAATACCGTAATGTTAAATATATACGCATCGGCCATTAGCCGGTAAGACTAACCGGAATGGGGGACACGACTCCCAATAGATCTATCCACAATATATTCGCGCTAACAAATAAATGTAACTAACGGTTCATGATTTGAGGGCTGATGGAACCACACATGTGATACATAATAGAATTGAAGCAGTTTCCGTGTCCATATGAAAACGTAGCATGTATTTCAACCCCAAAACATAACAGTGTGAAAATAGGGGCTATGAAGACTCACCGAGCGTGTGATGGCAAAATATGCGCAAAAAATGCAAGTTTTACGTTCTTGGATGGGTGATGCACCAGATGAGTTTAATCGAGCCCTAAGTGATAATAGGGACTTAATAACTCTCATATATGATAATATGTATATAAATATATATATATATATATATATATATATATATATATACACACACACACATAGGTTTTTATATCTTAAATCACCCAACATTACAAGTTTATAAATAAAACCCACTTAAAACGTCAAGTTTATATATATATAATTTTCCAGCTTTTCGAAGGTTTTTCGGCCTACTTTGAGGCTATTTTTGACCAAGCTCCAAAACGATTTAGGCTTCGGTTTTCTTGGACAATAAACTACTATATATAAAGAATTTTTAAAGTCAAGAACGGCCTTTTTTGAGGTGTTGAGATTAGGGAAAAAAGCTCGTTAAAACCCCTATGTTGGCCATTTTTGAGCTGTAAAACTTTCGGGTTTCCAAATAACATTTGGGGGTTCTAAACCCCATAATAAATTATGAAAACTTCCAGATTTTTAGTTAAGACATAGATATAACTTTTGAGACAAGAATCAACTCATTTAGTTAAGTTATGAATAAGTTATGATTTTTCAAAATTGATGCAACTTTTCTTCCTAAATTTTGTATTTCATAAACATGAAATAACTTGTGATTCTTGTTGTTTATTCAAAGACTACTTGTATAAAAGTTATAAAACACATTTATACAACTTGTTTTCATAATATTTACACTTATATGATGTGTTTATATACTTTTAAACACATTTGAAGAAAACAACTTAAAAACAAAAACTAGTGATTTATAAACTTGAGTTTTTATGAAACTTGTTGTTGTTGGTGATTATATATATTATGCAAGACTTATATAAACATAAATGTATGATGAAATAAGTTAGTATTTACTTACTTTGGGGTAGTAGAAGAATGAACTCAAGTAGAAGTTAAAACTCTTGCAAAAGTTGCACCAAGAACACTTCAAAATATGATGAACACTTGAAATACTTCAAGAACACCAAAAATTGAAGGTTTTTGGTTTTGAGAGGGCCTTTGGCCGGTTTTTGAAGAGAGAAAAGAGAAAGTGATTTGCTTTGCAAGGTGTGAGAAATGAAGTGAAGTTGGGGTCTTATTTATAGAGGAGAAAAAGGTGGTGAAATGATGAAAATAGTGTAAAATCTTGCTTGAAATGAAAGAGGAGGATTTGATGATGAAATGTTGAGTAAAAAAATATTTCATAGGTCCTTTTTGGTCCTTCCTTGGCCAGCCTACATAAGGTATTTTTGATGTATTTTTATTTTTTTTTTTGTATAAAAGTATTTCAAAATGTATTCTTGTATTTCTCTTTTTTTTGTAATTTCATAAATACTTTCGGATGCATTGTTTTAAAGAATTGTTTTAGTTTTGCATAATTAATGTTAAGTAAGTGTATTAGTATATGATTAGTGTCACTAATCATAATTTAATTATGTACTTAGTTGCTTTAATCCATCATATCGTAAATCGATCGGATTAATTGATGTGCCGATTCATCGCACCAATGAATTTGATTGTAATTGAGTTGAATTTCTTCATGAAGATTGTTAATCACTTTGATTAATTTCTAATGATCACTGATTATGTTATAATTGGTTATTAAATACTGATTAGGTCGTAGTTGCTAACCTGGTTTAATGTCGGATGTTACAGTCTTCCCCTGTTAAGGGAATTTTGTCCCGAAATTTGCTCGTGTTCTCCACTGCTTGAGTATTTGAGAACAGATGAGGGTATTTTTCCCGGAACTGATCTTTGCGTTCTGATGTAAACTTAGGACCTCGCTTAGAGTTCCATCTGACTTTTATTATCGGGATTCGGCTGTGCTTTATTTCTTGACTTCTAGGTCCATTACTTCCACGGGTTTTTCAACGAAGTTCAACTTATCGTCTAACTCCAGCTCGTCCATGGGTATGACGAGTGTTTCATCAGTCCGACATTTCTTAAGGTTGGATACGTGGAAGGTATTATGTACATTGCTTAACTCGGGAGGCAGATCGAGTCGGTAGGCTACCGGGCCAATTCTTTTGGAAATCTTGAATTGTCCGATATAACGAGGGTTGAGTTTTCCTCGTTTCCCAAAACAGATTACATCTCTCCAAGGCGAGACTTTCAGCATTACTTGATCTCCCTCCTAAAATTCCAAATCCTTCTGTCGAACATCTGCATAGCTTTTCTGTTGATCCCGTGCGATCTTTAATCGGTTCCGAATTTGGACTATCTTTTCTGTAGTCTCCTGGATGATCTCGGGTCCAGTGATCTGGCTATCTCCTACCTCAGCCCAACAAAGCGGTGACCGACACTTTCGCCCATAAAGTGCCTCAAATGGAGCAGTCTTAATACTCGAATGGTAGTTGTTATTATAGGAAAACTCAACTAATGGCAGGTGCCTGTCCCAACTTTCGCCAAAGTCGATAACACATGCCCTTAGCTTGTCCTCCAATGTCTGAATCGTTCTTTCACTCTGACCATCCGTCTGCGGGTGATAGGTCGTGCTCATGTCCAGGCGTGTACCCAACGCCTCTTGAAACGATTGCCAAATCTTGATGTGAACCGGCTGTCCCTATCTAATATAATTGATACAGCAACTCCATGCCTTGAGACGACTTCTTTAAGATAGATTCGTGTTAACTTATCCATCTTATTAGTCTCCTTGATTGGCAAGAAGTGTGCAGTCCTTGTGAGTCGGTCCACAATCACCCAAATGGTGTCATAACCTCCAGAAGTCTTTGGCAACTTTGTGATGAAGTCCATGGTTATATTCTCCCACTTCCACTGGGGTATTTCCGGTTGAACCAACAATCCTGATGGTTTCTGGTCCTCAGCCTTGACTTTCAAACACGTCAAGCACTTACTAACATACGTAGCAATGTCAGCCTTCATGTTTGGCCACCAGTACATTTCCTTTAGGTCATGATACATTTTATCTGACCCTGGGTGGATAGCATATCTTGTTTTACGCCCTTCATCCATGACCAACTTTCTTAACCCTCCGAATTTTTGTAGCCAAATTTTGCTCATGAAGTATCGACATCTATCAGTCTTGATTTCAAACTGTTATCCATTCCTCGCAGGGCTTCATCTAGCAGATTTCCCTCCGTGACTGCCTCCTCTTGTGCCTCGTGGATTTGAGAGTTCAAGTTTTACTGTATAGTCATGACCAAAGCTCGGACTCTCAAATGTTTAACCCGTTCTTTCCGACTTAAAGCATCAGCTACTACATTTGCCTTACCCGGATGATAACGGATCTCACAGTCATAATCGCTAAGCAGCTCCACCCAACGACGTTGCCTCATGTTTAACTCTATCTGATTAAGAATATGCTGAAGGATCTTGTGGTCTATAAACACCGTGCACTTAGTTCCGTAAAGGTAGTGCCTCCATATTTTGAGAGCAAACACCACACCCAATCCATTGTGTGAGGCATCGCAGCAAACAACAAAATCTTCTGTTCCTTTCGGTAGGGACAGAATAGGTGCACTACACAATCTTTGCTTCAACATTTGGAATGTCGTTTCCTGATATTCACCCTAGTTGTACTTTATGTCCTTTTGAGTCAGTTCCATTAAAGAACCAGCTATCTTCGAGAAGTTTTCTATGAATCGCCTATAATAACCAGCAAGACTTAAAAACTGACGAATTTCAGTGGGAGTCCTAGGAGTTGCCTAGTTCTTAATGGCCTTGATTTTTGATGGGTCTACTTGAATCCCTTGGCTATTAATCACATGCCCTAGGAATTTAACTTCTCGTAGCCAAAATTCACACTTAGAGAATTTTGCGTACAACTGTTCTTTCTCTAGCAGCTCCAAAATCAACTTCAGATGCTGCTCATGCTCTTCCTTATTTCTAAAGTAGATAAGGATATCGTCTATGAACACTATTACAAATTTGTCCAAATATGGTTTACACACTCGATTCATGAGATCCATGAAGACGGCTGGTGCGTTGGTCAAACCGAATGGCATCACTTGAAATTCGTAATGTCCATAACGAGTTCTGAACGTTGTCTTGGGTATATCTTCTTCCCGAACTTTCACTTGGTGATAACCGGATCGCAGATCAATCTTAGAGTAAAAACTAGATCCTTGGAGTTGATCGAATAAATCGTCGATTCTGGGGAGAGGGTACCGGTTTTTTATCGTTAACTTGTTTAGCTCTCGGTAATCGATGCACATCCTAAAGGATCCATCCTTTTTTTGACAAACAAGACCGGAGCTCCCCAAGGTGAGTAACTTGGTCGGATGAATCCTTTCTCCAACAGTTCTTGCAACTGATTGGATAATTCTTGCATCTCTGACGGTGCTAATCGGTAGGGTGCTCGTGCGCAGGTGCAGCTCCAGGCACCAAGTCAATCTGAAATTCTACTTGACGGTGCTAATCGGTAGGGTGCTCGTGCGCAGGTGCAGCTCGAGGCACCAAGTCAATCTGAAATTCTACTTGCCTAGTTGGTGGAAGTCCAAGAAAGTCTTCAGGAAAGACTTTTGGGTAGTCACGAACTACCGGGATTTCTTCGAGTTGCTTTTCCTTCATTCCTTTTCCACTAGCTGAACTAACACTACTTGACAACCTCTTCGAAGACATTTCAGCGTTCTTAGACCAGAGATGACGTTCAACTAGCAATTCTTTCTCCTTGGACTATGAGGACTTTCTTTTTCTTAATTGGTATTCTTACGACCTTCTTACCACATAAGATTGCGGGATGGTTATCCGACAACCAATCCATACCAATAACTACATCAAAGCTTCCGAGTTCAAGAGGCATCAAGTTTATCTTAAAGGGATGATTTGCCAATTTTAGTGTGCATTCCTTAATTATACTATTCGCTTCAATCAACTTTCCGTCTGCTAATTCTACGGCATAAGCATTTTCTAATGGGGAAAGAGTGGCATTCAGTTGTCACTAAACTTAGCAGATATAAAACTTCTATCAGCCCCAGTATCAAATAGCACATTAGCATACATATCATTAAGAAGGAATGTACCCGTTACTACGTTGGGATCTTGACGAGCGTCACCCGCTCCCAATACAAAACCTCTCCCTTGAGCTCCACCATTGTTCCTTTTCTTGGGGCAATCCTTCTTGAAATGCCCAGTGTTCCCACATTCAAAGTAGCTTCTTTGTGTGCCGCTGCTGCCTCCGTTGGTGTTTAACTTACAGTCTTGGGTCAGATGACCAAGCTTCTTACACTTCCCGCAAGGGGTTGGACAGGGACCTACATGATGGTAGGTGCATTGGTTACACCATGGTTTAGTGCCAGTATAGCCCTTCCTAGACTCAGTTCCGGCGACAAAGGCTTTGATGGTTTCGGGCTTTTTGGTCTGTGAACCCGAACCTTTCCTGATCTATCTTCCCACTTCCTCTTGTTCTCCCAGCTTTGGCCTCATTCCTTTGGGCCACTTGGTCCATCAAATTATTCGCCATTCGAATGGCGCTCTGGATAGTAGTTGGGTTGGATGCGGTAACATTTCCTTGGATTTGGGAGGCGAGTCCCCAAATGTAGCGCTTAATTTTCTTGTATTCCGGTGTCACCATCTGTGGGCACAGCAGACTCAACTCGTGAAAACGGTTGGTGTACCCAGCTACATCCGTTCCCTTTATAGCCAGATTCCAGAACTCTGACTCCATTTTTTGTAGTTCGTTCCTAGGACAGTACTCGTCTGTCATCATTTGTTTTAACTCAGCCCAGGCGAGTTGGTATATAAGCTGTATCAATTCCCACAGACTGGGCATATGAGTTCCACCATGTCAAGGCGCCATCTTGAAGAGTATGGGTGATGAACTTGACTATCTCATCCTCGATGCAACCACTAACACGAAACACAGACTCCAGTTTCTTGAACCAGTGGACTAGTCCGACAGCACCTTCAGTTCCATTAAAGTATCGTGGCTTACAACTTAAGAATCCTTTGATTCCACACCCTTTCTGGGTTGAATCAGATCCTCCCGTGGTGCGACTAGCACCTCCGTCGCTGTTTGCGGTGCTATTTCTGTTGGTTTCATAGGTGGCTATAGCTGCCACTCGTTGTGCGACCAGTTGTTTAATCTCGGCGGTGTTCATAGCTCTCTTTGGCGGCATTATCTTAAAGTTTAAAGAAAAGAGCATAGTGTAAGAAGTTGAGTCTTAAAGATTTAAATTTTTCTTAAAGCACAGTTCTATAATCATCAAACACAGATTCATAAATAACTTGCAATTTTCATTAATCATTGATAGTTTTCTTACATTGGGGCGGGTTATTACCTGAAAATTTTTAGTCCTACACTATTACATAATAATTTCCTAACATTACAAAGATAGAGGGGGGGTACTAGGTGAGGGAGTGATCTGGGGTTTCTCCCTTCTCCAATGCATTAAGGCGATGTGTCAGCTCCTCATTACGTGCCTCGCTCTCGGCTAATCGTTGCCGAAGCTCATCTACCCAGGCCTATTGGATGGCAAGGGCGTGCTGGTTAGCCCAGTATAGGTTGGAGTTTTGCAACTCCTCCCGCTCTAAACGAGCTGTCATCTCTCTAATGTCTTGGTTAAGCAACCGCACTTGGACGTCATGCCTTGAAGACCGCGCTACCAAGAGTGGTATGGTATGTTCGGCAGGTTCTTGGGTGAGTGATGGGGTAGGTGCGGAGGATGGTTCTCTGATATCAAAGTGGGAGGGGATTCCCTCCTCCCGCCTCCACTCTTGGAGGGTCTCTGGCATCCAACCACATCTTCGGGCGTTTGCCCGTCGTTGCTATGGTGGTTGACTTGGTTGGGAAGTCGGGATGGGAATAGACTCCCGCCTCGGTATGATTACCTCGAGGTGTAAACAGCATCTTTGGGCCATTGGGGTGGGGGTGGAACGATTTGAATGATGGAACCTTCGGGTGATATGGGATGTAAGAGGGGATTACCGGGGGTGGTGGATCCTCCCCGGCGTCGTCTTCTTCCATGGGCTCCTCTTCTGACTCCTCCATCGGCTCTTCGGAGGGGTCCTCTTCTTCTGATGGTTCTCCTTCGATGAAAACCTCGGTGACTTCGGGGCTCATGGGGGTGTACTCATCCTCATAATCAGACAAAATGATGATGGTGTTGTTCGACATGTTTTATGCTATCAAGGTCCATTTATAGTCTTTTAGTTAGTTATAAAATATTTTCAAAAATCAGTAAAACTTAAGTGCAGTTATAGTCTAGGGTACTAATGCAACCTAGTTCACTATAACAAGGGCTCTTATACCAATCTGTCACACCCCGTTGCCCCGGTTGGCAACGAAGTGTGACGTTGCGGAAGCGTAACCATAATCATAATGAACGACCACTATATTTACGTTTTCAAAATACATCGATATAACTTAAAAATATAGAAATGTTTTACGTAGCCCGAAATGATAAAGAGTAGTTCGCAAGATACAGAGATTTAAATACATAATTAAATTAACAAAAATAATGCAAATAAATCTCCGAGAGTTTGAAAATGCATGCGACTCCAAAAGTACGGAAGCTTGAAAATACTTCCGATGCGATGCACTTGCCTTAATTTCCTGAAAATACACGTACGCTAAAATACGTCAACAAAATTGTTGGTGAGCTCATAGGTTTACACGTAAATATGACTTGTATGGACATCAACAGTTGAGTTTGAATTTATAAAATCATAAATCCATGTTATGTATTACATAAAAACCATCATGCAACCGAAACTTAATTAAGAGTTTGCCCTGTGAAGTATTCACATACGTAATACCGTAATGTTAAATATATATGCATCCGCTGTTAGCCGGTAAGACTAACCCGAATGGGGGGACATGACTCCCGATAGATCTATCCACAATATATTCGCGCTTTACAAATAAATGTAACTAACGGTTCATGATTTGAGGGCTGATGGAACCACACATGTAATACATAATAGAAATGAAGCAGTTTTCGTGTCCATATGAAAACGTAGCATGTATTTCATCCCCAAAACATAACAGTGTGAAAATAGGGGCTATGAAGACTCACCGAGCGTGTGATGGCAAAATATGTGCAAAAAAATGCAAGTTTTACGTTCTTAGATGGGTGATGCACCGGATGAGTTTAATCGAGCCCTAAGTGATAATAGGGACTTAATAACTCTCATATATGATAATATGTATATATATATATAGGTTTTTATGTCTTAAATCACCCAACATTACAAGTTTATAAATAAAATCCACTTAAAACGTCAAGTTTATATATATATATATATATATATATATATATATATATATATATATATATATATATATATATATATATATATATATATATATATAACTTTCCAGCTTTTCGAAGGTTTTTCGGCCTACTTTGAGGCAGTTTTTGACCAAGCTCCAAAACGATTTAGGCTTTGGTTTTCTTGGACAATAAACTACTATATACAAAGAATTTTTTAAAGTCAAGAACGGCCATTTTTCGAGGTGTTTAGGTTAGGGAAAAAAGCTCGTTGAAAACCCTATGTTGGCCATTTTTGAGCTGTCAAACTTTCGGGTTTCCAAATAACATTTGGGGGTTCTAACCCCATAATAAATTATGAAAACTTCAAGATTTTTAGTTACGACATAGATCTAACTTTTGAGATAAGAATCAACTCATTTTGTTAAGTTATGAATTAGTTATGATTTTTCAAAGTTGATGCAACTTTTCTGCCGAAATTCCGTATTTCATAAACTTGAAATAACTTGTGTTTCTTGTTGTTTATTCAAAGACTACTTGTATAAAAGTTATAAAACACATTTATACAACTTGTTTTCATAATATTTATACTTATATGATGTGTTTATATATTTATAAACACATTTGAAGGAAACAACTTAAAAACAAAAACTAGTGATTTATAAACTTGAGTTTTTATGAAACTTGTTGTTGTTGGTGATTATATATATTATGCAAGACTTATATAAACATAAATGTATGATGAAATAAGTTAGTATTTGCTTACTTTGGGGTATTAGAAGAATGGAATCAAGTAGAAGTTGAAACTCTTGCAAAAGTTGCACCAAGAACACTTCAAAATATGAAGAACACTCTAAATACTTCAAGAACACCAAAAACTGAAGGTTTTTGGCTTTGAGAGGGCCTTTGGCCGGTTTTTGAAGAGATAAAAGAGAGAGTGATTTGCTTTGCAAGGTGTGAGAAATGAAGTGAAGTTGGGGTCTTATATATAGAGGAGAAAAATGTGGTGAAATGATGAAAATAGTGTAAAATGTTGCTTGAAATGAAAGAGGAGGATTTGATGGTGAAATGTTGAGTAAAAAAATATTTTATAGGTCCTTTTTGGTCCTTCCTTGGCCGGCCTACATAAGGTATTTTTGATGTATTTTTTTTATAAAAATATTTCAAAATGTATTCTTGTATTTCCCTTTTTTTGTAATTTCATAAATACTTTTGGATGCATTGTTTTAATGAGTTGTTTTAGTCTTGCATAATTAATGTTAAGTAAGTGTATTAGTATATGATTAGTGTCACTAATCATAATTTAATTATGTACTTAGTTGCATTAATCCATCATATCGTAAATCGATCGGATTAATTGATTTGTCGATTCATCGCACCGATTAATTTGATTCTAATTGAGTTGAATTTCTTCATGAACATTGTTAATCACTTTGATTAATTTCTAATGATCACTGATTAGGTTATAATTGGCTATTAAATACTTATTAGGTCATAGTTGCTAACCTGGTTTAATGTCGAATGTTACATCTTCAGATTGGAGTTGAGAGAGGTATGAGGAAAATAAAAATCACAGCGCCAAATCATTTTATCAGACATTTGGATGAATTGAAAGAGTATCAAGTGATAGTGATCAAACATCCAGCAGTTGTTTACAAAGATAAAGAGCAAAGAAAGAGAGTCAGGCAGAGTGTTGAGCTGAACAAGTATTGTGATGGTACGTTGCAGAAGGTGTTGACTGGATTAAAAGGAAAACTTGATGCTGATAAGAAGAGAAAAACAAAGAAGGGTGCTCTAAGTGTGAATGCAGAAAAATGATGGTGGAGTTTATCTCGAAGATTGAGTGGAGGCTAATGAACAGAAAGAGTATTCGAAGATTCGAGATGAAGGTTGGACTGAAAGACTGAAGACTAATTATCTTTCATCAAAGGGGGAGATTGTTAGGAAATTAATTTTGTTGATGAAAATAATAACTCTAGGGGTCAGTTTGTAATTACTTGATAGTTTTGACTTTGTATATAAATAGGAAAGTGATGTATTGTAAATGTATAATTCGTACATTCTGTTTTTGCACGGACAATTCTTGTACGGCTAGGTCAAGTCTTGGAAAGTGTGCTCTCAAAGTTCTTCGTATTGTAATTCTGATCTTGATCTTAATCAAAGCATTCGGTTAGTGTTATTCTTGTTCTTAATCTGTTGTTTATTAACTATGATTGATAAATTCAAATAACAAGTCTCCGACTTCAGTTGATGCACTTTGCGTCTAGAGCTTAATGTTATTTAGGACACATGGAGTCTACAGTCTGCGTGACCATAAATAGCTTGTCTACCGAGATAAAGCCGAAACAAATATGAGTGATTCTTTCATGATAAAGGATTTCACGATGATAATTTGCAAATCCTACCAGTGTTAATGTCACGCCAGCGCTGAACGTAGGTCACATAGACTTAGTCTATTGTGCAAATAGAACTCCTATGAGGAATCTGGATTGTTACTTACAAATGAATTTGGTTCATTTTCTTATATTCAGGTTGCAAAGCCATGAACTTCACTGTAATATCCTTTTGGTCCTAAATATTTTGTAATGAGGGAGAGATTATTGTTTTGAAGGGGAGAGAAGTTTTATGATGTAAATGTTTATATTTTGTTATTGAGGAGGAGAATTACTGAGTGATTTTATAACATGAGAGAGATAAGTACTTCTATGTCTGTAATGTTCTTAAATGTAATATTTTCTTTCTGAGTCTATAATCATCTGTTACAACGAAGAAAGAAGATTTGAAGACACATTGAGGTTGTTCATTTGAAGAGGAGAGATGAAGTGATTACATGATGATCATAATTCTCATGATCATCATGAGGGAGAGAATGTTTTGAAAAGAGTTGCAAAGTATGCTGAAGTTCTTAACGGGAGAAAGACCTATGAAATGCAAGGGGAGAGTCATTGATCTGAAAGATTTAAGGGGAAAGTCATCTGAAGAAGATCAATGAGATACTTCAAAGTTAAGAGATCACTTCAAAGTTCAGAGATCAGAGTTTAGAGCCAAAGACTTCAGAAGGATACAAGCTTTAATTACAAGAAGGGGGAGATTGTTAGAAATTTTATTTATTGTAATTTAAGCTTGTGTAATTGCACTTAATTGTAAATATTTAATTATACACTAAATGGGAGATTGTTAGCCATAAAATTGTGTATAACTAAATATAATAAAAGTCTAGGTTCAATTTATAAATAGGAATAGTTAACTTTGTGGGGAATCTCAATTTCCTAGTCTTTGAGGGGAGTGTTTGGACAAACTCCCAAAGTAAGCTTAGGTATAAATAATCTTTTTCTCCTAGGGTTTGATAGAGGAGCCTCCAAGTAGCCTCCACCTAAGTGTGTGTATTGAGAGTGTGAAAATTTATAGAGACTGAGAGCACAATTTCTCTCTTGTAATCTTCATATTTCGTAATACAACTATGATAAATTGTCAAATAACGGTTGAATTTATTTGATAAATGATCAAATAAGTATTGTGAATGGTAAAACAATTCTTGTGAATGATCAAATAAGTGTTGAAGAATTGTAAATAATCTAATAATTCTTGTGAATGATCAAATATGTGTTGTGAATGATCAAATAAATATTATGAATGGTCAAATAAATTATGTGAATGATCAAATAAGTGTTGTGAATGATCAAATGAGTGTAGAAGAAGTGTTAATAGTCAAATAATTTTTGTCAATGATCAAATAAGTGTTTTGAATGATCATTTTATAAGTGTTGTGAATGATCAAAAAAGTATTGTGAATGATCAAATAAATACTATGAATGGTTAAGTAATTCATGTGAATGATCAAATAAATATTGTGAATGATCAAATAAATATTGTGAATGGTCAAATAATTTTTGTGACTGATCAAATAAGTGTTGTGTGAATGATTAAATGAGTGTAGAAGAAGTGTAAATAGTCAAATAATTCTTGTGAATGATCAAATAAGTGTTGTGAAGGATCAAATAAGTGTTGAAGAATTGTGAATGGTCAAATAAGTATTGTGAATGATTAAATAAGTGTTGTGAATGATCAAATAAGTGTTGTGAATGATCGATTAAGTAATGTGAATGATCAATTAAGTATTGTGAATGATCATTATATAAGTGTTGTGAATGATCATTTTATAACTGTTGTGAATGGTCGTTGTTCCCTTGCAGCACAAAAAAAGGAAGCGCGCATGAAATCTTCAACTTTTGATCCCAACCCTTATTTATTTAATCTTGTGGCTTTGAAGGGTACCCTTAGTACACTTAATTCTCATGGGTACCTTTTTGAACCCATATCTACACACACACACACACATATATATATATATATATATATATATATATATATATATATATATATATATATATATGTGTGTGTATATATATATATATATATATATATATATATATATATATATATATATATTTGTGTGTGTGGGGGGGGGGGGGGGAACCCTACACAGGGTTAGACAGTGCTACTCAGCCCCTGTGATAATGTAACATCCTAGGAATTTAATTATTGTAAGTTGTGCTTAATTAGTTGAAATATATAATTTATGTAATCAAGTTGGATTAATTATGAAAAAATTATCAATTTGTGAGACTAAAGTTCAAGGAAAATTGGTTGCTATATTTTGAATAAATGTGAAAGTTATATGATGAAATGTCTTATAAATAGGCTACATGATAATTATAAAGTGTGGTGGTGAAATTAAAGACTTTGAAGATGATTTTAAAAAATTTAGCAAATGCAAGGACCACTTGTGTAAATAACCAAAAGATGACATAAAAAGACTCTTAAGTCTTTCATGGTCCATCCTCACCATTTCCAACCATTCACCTTCAAAAACCCACACACATTCTCTTTAACACCTTCAAGAAATTCTGCTGGGAAATTCAAACTTGGTGGAGAAATTCGTATTAGAAGCTGAAAATATAGGGATTAAAGACAAATTTAGGGTAAGAATTTATTATTCATGTATGAACTTAAAATGTAAAATCAATGGATAAAACTAAAAATATAGGGGTTTAGTGTTCATCTTGGATGAACTTAAAAAGTAAAATCAGTGGGTAAAACTAAGAAATTGTTGTTGCATGTCTGAATTTGTACTTGATAATCACCAATTGAAGCTTCGTGAGTTATTAGAAATAAGAATCATCAACTGATTCCACTAAAAGGTATGTTCATTTGGAGTTTTATGTTCTTGAAATTTCATATCATTTTGGGTTGAATCTGGTTGTAAATAAGTGTGAATGATATGGAAAATGACTTAAAAACACTCAACGAATGTTAAAGAATCGATTGTAGGGATTGCATGTGCCTTAAAACGAATTTGGTGGAATTTTGAGTAAAACTCGTAGGTCACGATGTGCAAAACTGCACATCGACTCGGCGAATCGACTAGTGACTCAGCGAGTCGCCCATGAACTTTGGATCAGAAATTTTTCTAAGTACCAAGGGGGTATCTGAACTTTGGATGGCATCCAAAGTTTGGATGACCCGAACTTCACACCTCCTCCTTGAACCATGCGAACTGTCAACCTTGAAGGTGGGACCCAAACTTTGGACCTTGACTCACGAGTCGTTCCCAGTACATGCGAACTTCGGATCTAAATGAAAGGATCCAAATTTTGGGGCATTACACAATATTTTGAGATAACATAAACTTTGGATGATGGGAACTTTGAACCTAGTAAAGATCCGAAGTTCGGATCTAATGTGAACTTCGGATGGTTCGAACTTCAGACCCAATAGGGATCCGAATTTGGAAATTTGAATTTGGAATTATATAGAAAAGTTAATTAAATGACCATACACTGATATAAGTGTAATATTTTGATGTGACAGATCCCTTGTGGTGTTGTTGAACCGGCATTAGGGTGTTTATTTGAGTAAAGAACCATTTATTGGTTATTGGATTACCGGTTGAAATCCTGAGGAGAAATAATATTTATTTGAAGTTAAATAATGCACTCAATGTGAGTACTCAAATTTATATGTCGACATTTGTTTTATGTTAGTTGTTGGTCATTGAGACATGTTGTTTCACATTCGTTTGACATTCTACTAACGTGTGTATATCGTGATGCACATTGTTGCTTGTATACATGATATTACATGTGTTGTTTCATTTGTTGTGCATCAACGTGATGGGCTTTCGAGCTATAAATGGTAATTTGATGCTACCGATGCTATATGACCTGGATATGATCCCTCTAAGGTCCTGAAGGGAAGGTGTAGCATTCATGATGATAATTTCTGCTTCAAAGATTTATTTGTTCTGTGCAATTGCACGGTGGAGCTGTAAGCTCCTATATGTGTTGGTACTTTTGTGTACGAAGGGATGCACGACGTTTGTCACCGGTGTGACTCATGTGTGCTACATAAATACTTGTGGAATATAAAATCTTTGTACTCACCCGTTAGTTCTTTAATATTTTCAGGAAAAGGAAAATCCGCTGTTGGACCTTCTAGCTAGGTCATCTATTGAAGTCATTTGAGGATTTTACTACTCACTATTGATAATTGAATAATAAAGTTTCCATTGGGATCTATTGGGTTGTTGTAATGTATTGAGTATGTAGAAGCTAGATCGGAACCTTGTACCACCATAAAGTGTTTGACTTTATTTAGATTCTGTATTTTTTAACTTTCATGTATTGCATTAAGCTTGTTATGAGACTAATTTAAAATTTAGGTTTGGTTGTATTAATCCTGGGTGACGTGGGTGATGTTATGTGACAAGGGTGTCACATATAACATCATAATAAAGAAAGGTAAGATCATACTTGTGTGCCAGCTCGTCGTGCCCACAATATAATCAAAGACAGTATATGTACATACATTGACTAAAATAAAAGTAAGGCCTTTTAAAAGAACTCGTGTACGCACGTGGATCATGATAATCAGTTCTAATTAGTCCCAGTGACTCATTCTATCTCAGCTCGATCTCTATTAGTCCCTGTACACACAATGAATCTTTACATATTAACGCAAAATCACAGAAAAGCCTTGAATACCCAATAACCATTAATACAACTGATAATCCCCAAAAGTGTAGCCCAAATAGGCCCCACGGTCCAAAAGCCAAATCTGGCCTAAACGGGCTGATGGCGACCACACTTAGGCCAGTGCGGTCGCGCTGCCTCCATCACGAAGCGCACTCCCACCGCTGCTGTGCACATGAACCCTAGCCTAAGCTCGGCCTCGCATCGCCTTGAATCCCATCGCGGCAGCGCTCAACCCATCGCGATCGAGACGAGTTTGAGGTCTCTCTGATTCTGTTTCAGCCATGTCCAGGGGGTTTCAATCCCTAACTTCGATTTCCAGCCATACAACCCCATAAAAACCATATATAAACACTTGCAAACTTTTGCTAAACCAATTCCCACGGTATTGTAAAAATTGACACACCAAAACTCATTGAAATCAGAGAAACCTTACCTCTAAACTTGAAGAACACAACTTGGAAGCTCTAAAATGATTTGGAGCAACTTAATTCAATATGAGATAGCTTGCTTTTGATCTCCAGTAGCATAATAACACATACACAACACTTTTTCTCAATTACTTTGGAAGTGAAGGAAAGAAAGCAATAAGCTAAACATGTAATACAATTATATGTCTCCAATATATCATGGGTTCGACACCGATACCCGATACCGTTATAAAATTTTCACAATTAATATCAATATGTCCTAAATAATCCCGTGAATCCATAATTATTAGTAATCCGCTAACATTATATTCTGAAGCCACGTAGCATCGGTCCTGACATATGTAATCCACCAAACGGGACATAATTGGACCAACGCAATAATCACTATTAGAATTAGTCAATGAGATACTTACATGTACCTATTTGAAAGTCGGGGTGTTACATGGATACCTTAAAATTTCAAAAGCATTAAAGTGTGGTTGTTAGTGAAATCTTTGAAATATATATTATCTTTCAAATTTTTATTAAAATAAAGTTGAACTACATATAACACTAGCATTATTATGGTGATATAATGGTTTGAAAGTATTACGAAACTAATTGTATCAATTACATGTAAGTTCATTTGTTTTACTAGATTTTAATAATAATAAAGTTATAATGAAGTTTAATTTGATTTAAGATTTCGAGATTCGAAACTTTAATGTTATTGAAAATTATTTAAATATTTCAAAAGTAGCCAACATATGAAATATTATTATGCTTATTAATTAAATATAAACAATATAAAAAAGAATTTTGATACGTAACATGAAAATAAAACTTGTAAATATTTATTTTATAAAAAGAAAACAATATAATAATAGAGAATAACTAAAAAAGTTAAACATATAATATTATAAAAATAATAAAGAAATAAACATATGTATGATAATAAAAGTTTGATATAATTAAAATATTAAATAAAATTAAAATTAAATAAAATTAAAGTTTTCAAACAGGGACATTAAATGAAATTAATTGGAAAAGTATAAAGACTAAAACTGTAATTAGTAAAAGAACAAAATGATCATTTTTAAAAAGTTTAGAGAAGTCAAACAGTCAAATATCAAATCTATAACAAAACTTCATAATAGAGACTTTCAGTGTAATAAGTGAAGTTTAGGGACTAAATCCATAATTTCTACTAAACCATAGATGCGAAGTTTATAATTTACCCTATTTTATTTGTATATAAATACTGGACTTAATGCACAATAATTTATAATTAAAACGAAGTTTATGTACAAATAATATTTCATGTTTTATAAATCAATAAAACGATATTTTTCTAAAAGAACAACTTTAAATATTTAAATTGATTGAAAATAAAAATATTTAATGAAAAAAAATGAAATCTTGGTATTTCGGTTTTTGGGGTGTTAAAAGTTTCATTTGAACACAGATTATAAATATAACCATATAAAGTTAATTGTCAAGGTTGTTAAGATCAAATTCTTACCAAGAATCATTTATGTCTTTGCAAGATCGAGATCATAGCATCAGATCGGGATTGTAAAATTCTACTACAAGATTACTAATTATTTTTCAATTCCTGTGTTATATGATAATATAGATATATAACACTTTAAAAAGTATTTATACATCAAACTAGAAAACAACATACGTTCAAGTTTTGAATGTTTATGTTTGTTAAAAAAATCAATCAATCATACGACCTATAATTTCACAAACCATCATAGTAGATAAAATTGTTAGATTTGGATAAAAGGTTGAATCAGATCGATAAACGATCATATGGGAAAATAGTTAAAAGGGTCTGCAGTCCGGACCATATATAAAATGTTGAAAAACAAATCTGGACCGTTCCTGCTCGAAGTCAAACACATTAGTATTTAGTAGTAGCTTCTTCCCTCCATTTTCATCATGCTCTAGGGTTTTGCGAAAATCAAGAAGCTCTGTACGAAGCAAATTCGCAGACATGGCGTGGTCGATTCGGGCTTTGGGTCAAGGTTATAGAGTTTTGATGGCGGCGGCGTACGGCTCTGCCACTGCCACTGCCACTGCCACCGCACCCAAGCGCGGCCGTCCTGCCGGTATTCTCAAAGTAGTTCCTGTGTCCCGACCTCTGGGAGAGTTCCTCGGCGTCGCTGAAATATCTAGAACCGATGCTGTGAAGAAAGTTTGGGATTACATCAAGCACAATAACCTCCAGGTTATCTATTAACGTAATTCAAATTGTTTCGTTTCATGTTCTCATTAGATGTTTACGTCTGATCTTCGTTTAAATGTTATTTTTGGCTTCTGCCTGTTTTTTATAGTTATTTTTACGGCTCTTCGGCAGTTTAGTAGTACTTTGCTATGGCTGCCATGGACTATTTATACTAACCGGATCATTAACTTATGGTTCATAGAAAGCTTGCTCTCTGTGATTTGACCTTTCCTACAAAAGTGAAATGTTCATTACTCTAATTTGGATCTTATAGTAATGTGTCCTTAAGTTCTTTAGTGTAATAAGGATGATAATTGACAGATTGAAAGTAGCAGGACCATACTTCTAGTTAATTTTATAGTTTAGGGAATGTACTCTCAAATTAACATGTGAAGTAAGGAATTATGCTAACAGTTTGCAACCTATGTTACCTAAAATACTACCGACCTTTGATAAAGAGGACCGAAGTTTGATTATAACCTTTTAACATAGACGTTTAAACATTGATTTTGAAATACATTCTTTAAAGTAGAAATTGAATGAAACTATGTTCTTTGTATCTGTGATTTACCCAGGTGTATTTTGTAAACATAATCCCAATATTTGAGAATTACTAGAATGACGTATGTGTCACTTGTATACAAAAATATTATATTGTTGATCTAACTCCATGTGATTCTGAATCAACTTCTTTTGTCATTTTAAAGGCTTCTGCTAATAGCTAAATACTTTGTTGAACTATGTTCCCTATAAACGTTGCAATTTTAAGGATCTGCTGTAGTTGAGTGTCAATATAGTGACAAGAACTTAAAGTATAGATCGGTATTCTCTTAAGATAGGTATGAAGTATAGAGTAAGAGGCTACAGTCTACAAGCAACTCGTAGAACACCATTATTGAGGCTGATGGTGCATAATTTCCCTTTCCTTTGTTTTCATATCAGCTTTTACGATGTGCCATTATGAATATGTAAGGATGTCGGTCTCTTTGATTCACCTCTTGTTTTGTAATTAGTTAAGGCTTTATGAGAGGCTAACCAGTTTAGAGACAGAGACAGAGAGAGTACATCAGTACAGAGAGAAGGTGTTGTGACTTGTGTATTAAAATCATAAAAAGGAATCCGTATTGCTGTGTATTTATAGGTTGGGTCATACCGTGGCGTGTTTGGATGGGTGTCCAAAGTGATTATTGTCACTTCAAGTGCAGTAATAAACTTTACGGTGGCAAAAAGTCATTCTGATTCTTTTTTGTGGCCCAGCCTTTTACTATAAATATAACCCGTGTGTAATTTAAACCCTAAACAGGAATCAAGACATAGATTTGCTAGTGCTGTCCTGGACGCAGCCCATTGGTCATTTCAAAGACCAAACCGCCAAACTACATACATCTTGTTTATTTTCCATTTTTCTGTTTCATACTTTAATCTTGTCATTGCAAATTTGCGATATTGCGCTACATTATTTACTCAACAAATACGCCCTTATGAACCACACGTTCCACATCTTATCTGCTTACAAGTTGGTTGCTAATTCATTGGGTGTTTCTTTCACTTTTTGTTAGCCGTGGGATCGTACGAATTGTTATCATTGTTGTAAAAATTGGCCAATTCAACCAATTAATCGATGACTAGGCGCTATGATTTTGATGTAATCGGCCAAATAAGTTGGTAGTTGGTCTAAGTCAGTCCTAGGCGGACCTAGTCGGTCAATGGTCAAACTTTTTCAAAAAAAATTTAAAATAGATAGAAATCAGGTCTATCAAAAGTTTCTGGAGGTATAACTCTTGTTTAATTTTTTAAAATAACTAATAGTTAAGTTGCTAAATGTTTGATTTCGTTCGCTAATAGCATTGGTGTTCTGACAATAAAGTTTACCTTTGTTGGAACTTGGAAGTCTATAGCTTCAAAATGTGATTATATTTATACATTTGACTATTTGAGTATTTATGAACATGTTCTATGTATAATGCTGAAATTTACATATAAAAATTCTAATCCCACTACTCCCCACCTAGGCCGGTTAGTCGCTAGTCTCTAGCAGGCCAGCCGGCCGCCCGACTAGCACCTAGCGAATTTTGCACCATTGGCGGTTATAGACCAGAATGTATTGCAGTGTTCTTATATTCCCAAGTTTGATAACATATAGATTTGGCTTTTTACATGTATACCACTGGATAGTGTTTTTACATGAGAAAAATACTATACTATAATCATATTCATGTGTTGAATATATACTTTTACACGGTACAATGAATTTGGAAAAAATAATCTTTACAATTTACGTAAAGAGTGGAGAGTCTTCAAAAAAAATTTCTCCAATGTTGTTGGACGTTAATTGGACAAAAATTTATGTCTTCTGGCCAAATTATCTTCGTATTTCCAGTTTGGTGAAGCTGTCAATGGGCGTTGTTCTGTGCCCGGAAAACTTAGGTATTCTTTTAAATAATCATCATAAATAATTTCGAGGTGACAATTGGCCTATTTATTCACAATGGGTTGATATGGGTTATGGTTCATATCAAATTGCTGAAATAAAAATGGGCCAAATGGATTGAACTGGTGGAACACCTTCCAAAGTGTGTTTATAATTCATATAACCTCCTAAGTTTATTTGTTCCAGATTAGATTACTACTATAATGTCTTTAATAATATATTTTTTTAATCATGTTTAACATAGTTGCTATTCATAAAAACAAAATTAAAATTTGAACAGTAAGTGTTTTGGGTCAACCCAACCAAACATGACCCTTATCAAAATTACCCATTTGACCTGTTACATAACCCGTCCGACCCAACATGATGGGGTGATTTATATGTTAGTTGTCTTAATATTTCATAAGTTTAGAAAAGACCATATTCCTCTGGTTTTGTGCTGTAAACTAGGAATTTTGGATCCTGCATTTTGAATGCTGATTTCTTTTTTGTTCTGTTCAGTCCTAGCTTACAATTATCCTCCATCGCGAAGTGTAGTCTTCTTTCTTGCATTTTTTAAGAACAATGGTTTGTTTGTCATAGTATGCAACATCCATCCTTTAAAAAAGTTAACCGGTCTTTAGGTGCCATTTGTTTTCGACTTAAGGGGTCAATGCCATTAGTTGTATTGAAAAATTATGACTCGGTGAAAAATGGAAATCCACCTGTGTGACACACGTAGATGTTTGTTACCAAATATCATTTTCGTTTCCATACTGATATTATTATTATTTTTTTGCAAAGCTCCCCGTAAAACCCTCTCCTCTGGTCATTCACCTTGTTGGGACTTACCTTGCCGATTCTTACAATAAATGTTGTTTCTTGATAACACTTGAATGCTTGATAATGTGGATAAAGAGGAGAATGTCATTGAATAGCTCCATACTTTTGTCATTAACCATTTTTCATAGTTGTACTTTACTGTGGTTTAAATTTGCAATTACAGCTTTCTGAAATGGTTCATGTTGGTAGTTATAGCAAGTAAAGGGTTTAAAATATTTTCATTTGGTAATTATACCTTCTGAAATGGTCCATTTTGGTAATTAAAAGTTTTGAAACGACACATTTTGATGATTAAAATTCGAGTCGCTTCAAAACTCTTAATCACTAAAATATACCTTTTCAGAAAGTTTAATTTACCAATTTAGGCCATTTCGATCAATTATTACTAATATAAACCATCTACAAATTATAATTACCAATATGATGTAAAAGTTCAATTACAAAAATGGATGATTGACAAAGTACATACCTTTTAATGTTTTTTCAAGATAAAAAAGACATCGTCAGTTGTTTCTAATCATTGGTGATTCGGTTCTTGTAAAACCTTATGCTTTTATTGTTACATGACATGTTCAAATTTCGATTTCGTGCAGAATCCATCCAACAAGAAAGAGATCCTGTGTGATGCCAAATTGAAGACGATATTTAACGGGAAAGACCAAGTTGGGTTCCTAGAGATTGCAAAATTTTTATCACAGCATTTTGTGAAGTCTAGCTGATTGCGGTAATGAATTACAATAGGCTTATCTCAACATGTTTATTTTTGAATTTCGGGTTTCGTAGTATGGTGTTTGGCGGATACTGGGTTGTGACCCTGACACATGAGTCATGACATCATGTTTAGTATGGTAATTTGTTCTACCGCTATCACTTTGATCAGAAGCAAGGTATTAGGTATTACTCTGACTATGCTTTTTGTTCGAGTTTTGTGGCTTTTTGTATCATAACCCACAAGCTAGAAACTTTGAACCTTGATGTTCCTTGTGTTATTTCAAATGATCTTGAAATTTAGGGGCGTTTGGTTCAAAGATTCAGAATCTGATGGAAAAGGAATGAACAAATGAACATTTCATTCCTGTGACATGTTTGGCCGTCAAATTCCATGAAATAATAATTCTCTTTCATACAAAATAGTCCCTCCACCAAGGTGGCGTTTGGTTCACAGAATGTTTATTCCAGGGATGGAATCTGTCAAATGTATAAAATTCTGGAAGGAATGGAATCTTCTGAATCCAAATACTGGTTGGCAGGAATGGAATGGATTTCAGATTCAATTTCATTCCTGTTTTCTGTTTGGTTTGTAAACCTGTCAAAGGAATTGTAATGGATTATTACTAATAACCAACATATGCTGTTATTTATACCCACTGCAGGTTGATGTTTCTTTTTAAAATATACCCATTGCACACATATGTTTCTGCCTGCTAATTTGTTTGTAGGATAAGCACACCCATATATGATTCAAAGCATAAAGAAAAGAAATTTGTCTATCTTAACAAAATTTAGTAACAAGAGCAAAAACAATAACAACAAAGTTGTTTATCTTTAACATGTATTTATATATTTATAAACAAGATCAAAGATCAGAGCAAAAATCAGTAGCTAGATGAAGGCAAAAATCAGCAGTCGAACAGCAAGAAAGCAAGAAGGCAAAAACCAGGAAGGAAAAATACCAAAGCAGTTGAACGACAATAAGGTGGAGGCGCAAGAGCTGCCGTCGCCGGTGAAGGCGCAGGAGAAGGCAGAGGTGCAGGAGGAGAAGGCGGTGTAGGCTGTCATCGCCGGTGAAGATGAAGTTGTGTCGTCAATAGTTCTAGGGGAGGCTGTCGTCGCCGGTAAAGATGAATTGGAGGCTGATGAAGATGAAATGGTGGATGATGAAGATGAGGGTCTCTAGGGTTTGTCTTGAGAATGGTTAAAAACTTTTGAATGGAAAATAAATTTCATGGTATTAACCCAAGGAAAATAAATTCATTGAAGAGTGATGTGTATTATTTTTTAAAAAGATTCCTCATTTCATTCCTTTTTATTGTCAAAGAACACATTGAAATGGAATTTTCATTCCAATTCCATCAAATTCAGTCAGATTCTGTGAACCGAACGACCCCTAAAGGAATGAATATGTTTTTCATGAGAGTTATTATCAAGGAATGAACATGCCATTATCATGACATATCTTTTCAATTTACTCATACCTACCATATTGACCTGACCAAACTCAATCCAACCTCACCTATCCCACCTCTACCTTATCAATCTCACCCTACCCCGCCCCACCTTAGCCATACCTTATCCATCCATTCTACCCTGCTCACCCTATCCATCATACTAAACTATTCAAACCTTTTCACACCCTTATATTACACCTATTCTATTGCACCTCACCCCCAACAACCCACCCACCTCACCTAACAAGTTTACCATTTCACTCACTCTTACGGTACATCCATCGTATCCTACCTCACCCCATCCCACTTTACCCTACCTACCTACCCACCCACCCAAATCAACTTCACTATACCCCACCTACCCACCCTTACCCCACCAATCTACTTGCCAAATTTAACACATCATTTTCCATTCTTATATACCAACAATACCATACATTATCTCTATCCCAATTCCACTCTCTACCTTACCTTACATTCATTCCTATCCTTACATCACACACTCACCCTACTCAATATCATCATACCATATCATATCACAACCCTGGTTTTAACCCACCCTACCTAATCCAACCCTACCTATGCCATCCTTGTATGCCACCTAGCCCACCTTCATCCCACCAAATCAGATACTATTTTACTTATGTAGTAAACATTAACATTTAATGTTATCATTTTAAAATATTTTATTTATGAATGTATGAACAAAGCAATTTGTTTTATCAAGAAAAAAATTTGTTAAAAAAAAAAAAAAACATACTAGGCATGTATGGAATTAACCCATATATATTTGGTTATTTGTCATAATCATACTCCAATTCATTTGACAAATTTATAAACAAAACAAACAATAAATGAATTGAATCTTAATTTCATTACTTTCCTGTCAACCAAACAATCTAAAAACCAATTCTTTAACACATTTTATCAATTTCATCTATGTAGTACCTAATCGAAGAATCTCTTTTGTTCAAATTTGTAAATGGTTCAAAATCCTCTAGATCGATCACTTCGATCTGCTCATGAAATCATTGCATTCAGTAGCAAACCCTATCCATCGAAATCGTTCTTCGGGTTGGTAATTTTTGTCGATCTAGTTTTCATCCAAGAACTTGGGGCAATAAAAAATTATGTACAAGTAAATCAATGCGATAGTATTTTGATTATGATTTCATCCTTCCTAATTATGAGTAATAGATTTCAAGATCGAAAATCGGAACAAAGCTTTCTAGATCGATTGCTATTGTCATACTTTAAAACTAATATCATATCTGGAGTTTCTATAGGCATACAACATCAAAATGTTATATGTTTAACTAAAACAAAGACATGATAAGCCATCCATTCAAGAGGAAGAAAATTGAAAGGAAGATATTACAAGTAATATAATGAAGCTAAATATAGGCTTCTAATCCATCATTAAACGTACGAAGAAAAATCTCCATCTCAGAAGCCGAAAGGCACACTCCGATCTCTAAATCATCACTTGATTCTTTGCTACCATTCAGAGACATCGATCCACGACCAACAGAAATCATTTCTATCTTTTTAGGCTTCCCCCATCCAAAATCCAAGTCGTAAAATTTGAACTTTGATGTTCCGGTAATCCCAATCTTCGTTGTTGGCATCGAATTCAAATTAGACATCGCTTTAGTAAGATCCGGCACATAATCTTTGATGAATCCATCCTTATCGGTCAACATTTTATGTAAATTTTCTCCGATTATTTTTGCGGCAGTCACAAATCCTTCAGATCCTGTTATATCAAGCGTTTTTGCTGCTACAAAACACCCACCAAGACAGTTGCCAAAATAGGCCGCAGGGATCGGCGGATCCATACGTGCCCGACAATTAACTGCGAAACTAAATAGTTCTACTTCATCGTTGCGTGATTTCGCGATGCAACTCCAGATAAAAGCACATGCTACCGTGAAAGACGATACATATGCTAACGTTGGTACTTGGGTCGATACCACTTTCTTCAACCGATTGAGGACAGTTCGAGTCAAGATAACTGTGACCCGAACATCATCATCAGAATGGCTTGGAGGTTGATGCTCTCCGTTATATGTTTCAACCTTAGCATATTTAAGGTAGATTTCATTTAGTTTCGGGTGATTAATCAATCTATCAAAACAAGGTAAAGTTCCATCAGCTAAAAATAATTCATCGCTACCAGATTGCGCGATTGATGTCCATGCCTTCAAGAAATGAAACCGAGTGTTCGCATCACCAAGGCCATGATGATTCGTCATTCCAATAGAGAATCCATGGTTTGGGAAAAACGTCACCTGAACGGAGAAGACAGGGATTGTTACGTAATCAGCCATTTTCTCAGTGGCTCCAAGTAGCGGTATCAGATGATCAAACTGATCACAACCTCGAGGATGATTTCCTGTAAGATTCTTGAAATCAAGAGAACATTCTGCAAACCTAACCGAGACAGAATCCCCTTCAACATAACGAATTTCTGGGGTTCTGGTAGGAGTAGGAAAGACGACTAATTTACCAGCTAACGGGAAAAAATGTTGAAGGGTGATCGAAAATGAAGTTTTAAGTTTAGGAATGATATCTTCTATAAACTGAGTTTTACTGATTTGAAGCTCGTAAAAGAAAAGCGTTTGAACCGGAGGGAAGAGAAGCCATATTACGTCGAGGAAAGTAAGCGGCAACGACCTCTCGGCTAGGATCGCCGGAGACGGGGATACCCGAGATTCTTCAAGAACAGTTAAGATGGGGGTAGAAGCCATCTCATTACCTGACATATCCTAAAACAAGAACAAGACTTAAGACTTAAAGATATAAAAGATAAGAGGATCGGATCGAATCGAATCGTGTGGTTTTCTATATTTTATTGGTTGCGTAAACTCATTTGTTTATATAACACAATTGCAATTTGCGACTTTTTTTTTTCTTTTATAAAAATGGGTTGCTTTCCCACACTCTTTTTGCAAAATGGGTCTATCTGTTTATAACGTGTTATTGTTGCTTATAATTGTTTTCAACTTTTCGTTATTTAATTTCTATTTAATATGTGTATTTTTGTCTACTATCATTAATTTTTGGTATTTTTGTTCTCTAACAGATTTTATTTATAAAAATACTGAACTTTAAAAGTTATAAATTCGGTTCTGTTTCGGACCAGTTTTAGTCACATTAATTAAAAAATCCTGTTCAACATACGAAATCCAACTACCAGTTATTATAAAGTAATTTTATTTGACAGAAACGGGTGTTTAGAAAAATTCAAGTCGAGACGTTGAACATTTGAAATTCTGATTTAAAAAATGTCTTAAATTTTGAATCTGGATAATGAAATTTCAAACTTTCAAAATTCGAAAAGTTTTAAAAAGTTCATTTTTTATGTTTTGGCATTGATTATAGTACATAGTTATGATTATCTATTTATTTTTATATCTTAATTCAATATGCCTTTGAATTTTAATTTTATTTGGGTTATGTTTGGCAAAACTAGCTGTAACTTTGTATTTTTAAAAGAGGTAGAGCTTTTAGTAGCTGAAGCTTTTGAGAGCTGGAGCTTTTTAAAAGAGCTGGAGCATTAATATTAATTAAAGGTGGTAGTTTATGATTAATAGAATGGTAAAAAAGTAAATATGTTTGACTAAAAGCTCCGAAGCTTTTCAAAATCTACTTCTACTAGCGTTTTATAAAATAATTTATTTTTGAGAAATTAAAAGCTATATGTATCCTTCCAAACAAAGCTTTATTTTTTAGTAGAGCCTATTCAAAATAAAAGCTTCTTAAAGCTCTCTACCAAACATAGTCTTGATAGTAATGGGTGTTTAGAAAAATTCGACTCAAAGATGTTGAACATTTGAAATTCTGAATAAAAAATGTCTTAAATTTTGATTCGGGATGGTGAAATTTCAAACTTTCACGATTCGAAAGCTTTAAAAAGTTCATTTTTTATGTTTTGGCGTTGATTATAGTACATAGTTATGATTATTTATTTATTTTTATATCTTAATTCAATATGCGTTTGGATTTTAAATTAATATCTACTCAGTTATGACTATTTTATTTATAATTCTTGTACTAAAACATTGAATATAATGTCCATTTTTAGCAAAAATAATATCTTATGATTTTTTTGGTTTAAATAATTCACGATATTTTTAATATTAAAATTTGTATTTTATTTAACATTTATTTGCAGTTTTACCTACTACTATCATTATTATCGTTATCGTTATGTGAAGCTAATGTACGTGTCATGAGAACAGACTCACCGAATATTGACAACCCTTTAAAATAAACTCCATTGACTTTATAGATTAAGAATCCAACTTGGATTTGACGACTTAACCTCTTGAGGCTGGACAATGATATTGTAAATCCATTTGCCCAAAAAAAAAAAAAACAATTGTTCTAACGTATTTAAATGATTACAATATTACCCTATAAAACAAAATATTAATAATAAAAAAAGAATTATGTTTTAAGAGTTTTATCAGTTTGGTTTTTTAAAGTAATTTTTTTTTATCATATTAGTCATTATGTTATTTTTTATTATGAATCCGTTACGGAAACCTATCGTTCATGTTACATAAAATGACATCATATTTTAATTTAAGGTTTATACTACAAAAACCATTATGTTTCAGTTTTTTATCAGTTTAATCACTGACACCATATTTTTTGTATTGAATCCACTTTTGAATTCACGTATTTAAGCAATCCATTATATCATATTTTAGTTTAGTGTTTATACTAAAATGTTTAATTATTAAATTTGATTGATAAAATGATCTACTGTTTTCGTCGGATAACAAATGTGATTAATTTCAGCAGTCGGATCATGGGTCCATAATAAAATGAATTACAAAAACAATTATAATGTTTTTAAAAATATACTAACATACATTATATTATTATAAACTACTACAATAAAAATACATAAAATTTTAAACGGAACAACCCGCGTAACACGTAAAATACTAGTTTTACATATACTAATTCCTTGAAAAAAATTATTCCAATTAACCAAACGCTTCCTAAATCCCACTTTATTTGACGACCTATCGATCGATCAACGAGATTATAAATCTCTTTGTCGTGAAAAAACCAATTCTTCAATACATTTTAGCAATTTCATCTATGTACCTAATCGAAGAATCTCTTTTGTTCTTTAAATTTGTAAATGTTCAAAGTCCTTTAGATCGATCACTTCGATCCGCTCATGAAATCATTGCATTCACCGGCGAACCCTATCCATCAAAATCGTTCTTCGGGTTGGTAGTTTTTGTCGATTTAGTTTTCATCCAAGAACATGACCTAGTTTTCATCCAAGTTGATAGTATTCCTATTTCTATTTCATCCTTCCTGATTAACGGGTAACAAGTGATAGATTTCAAGATCGAAAATCGGAACAAAACATGCAAAGGTTTCAAGATCGATCGCTAATGTCTTACTTTAAATCAAATATCATAAATGAAACTAATTGAAAGGAAGGATATTACAAGTAATATAATGAAACTAAATATAGGCTTCTAATCCATCATCAAAGGTACGAAGAAAAGTCTCCATCTCAGAAGCCGAAAGGCACACTCCGATCTCTAAATCAGTACTTGATTCTTTGCTAGCATTCATAGATATGGATCCATGACCAACGGAAGCCATTTCTATCTTTTTAGGCTTCCCCCATCCAAAATCCAAATCGTAAAATTTGAACTTTGGTGTACCCGAAATCGCAATCTTCGTTGTTGGCATCAAGTTCATATTAGATATCGCATTATTAAGATCCGGCACATAATCTCTGATGAATCCATCCTTATTGGTCAACATTTTATGTAGATTTTCTCCGATCATTTTAGCAGCAGTCACAAATCCTTCACGCCCGGTTACATCAAGTGTTTTTGCTATTGTAAAACACCCACCAAGACAGTTGCCAAAATAGGCCTCAGGGATCGGCGGATCCAGACGTGACCGGCAGTTCACTGCGAAAGTAAATAGTTCTACTTCATCGTTGAGTGATTTCGCGATGCAACTCCAGATAAAAGCACATGCTACCGTGAAAGACGATAGATATGCTAACGTTGGTACTTGGGTCGAGACCACTTTCTTCAACCGATTGAGGACAGTTCGAGTCAAGATAACCGTGCCACGAACATTATTAGATCGTCTTGAAGGTCGGTACTCTCCGTTAAATGTTTCAACCTTAACATGTTTAAGATAGATTTCATCTAGTTTTGGGTTATTAATCAATCTATCAAAACAAGGTAAAGTTCCATTAGCTAAAAATAAGTCATCGCTACCCGATTGCGCGATCGATGTCCATGTCTTCAAGAAATGAAAGCGAGTGCTCGCATCACCAAGGCTATGTTGATTCGTCATTCCAATAGAGAATCCATGGTCCGGGAATAACGTCACTTGAATGGAGAAGACAGGAATTGTTACGTAATCAGACACTTTCTCAGTGGGTCCAAGTAGTGGTATCAGATGATCAAACTGATCACGACCTCGAGGATGATTTCCTGTAAGATTCTTGAAATCAAGAGTACATTCTGCAACCGTAACCGAGACAGAATCCCCTTCAACGTAACGAATTTCCGGGGTTCTAGTAGCAGTAGGAAAGACAACTAATTTACCAGCAAAGGGAAAAAAATGTTGAAGGGTGATCGATAACGAACTTTTAAGTTTAGGAACGATATCTTCTATGAACTGAGTTTTACTGATTTGAAGCTCGTAAAAGAAAAGCGTTTGAACCGGAGGGAAGACAAGCCATATTACGTCGAAGAAAGTAAGCGGCAACGTCCTCTCGGGTAGGATCACTGGAGACGGCTATACCCGAAATCCTTCAAGAACAGTTAAGATTGGAGTTGAAGCCATCGTATCCCAAAAGAAGAACAAGACTTAAGATTTAAGAGATGATAGATAAGAGGAGGATCGGGTCTGGTCGTGAGGTTTTTTTTTTATAATGGTTGCGTACACTTAATTGTTTTTTCATTTTTTTTTTTTTTTTTTTTTTTTTTTTGCATTTATAAAAATGGTTTCCAGTTCCACACTTCTCTACAAAAATGGGTCTATTACAACATATTTTCTTAAATTGTTTTTAACGTGTTATTTTTTAATATTTTTTTTTAACTTTTTCGTTTTTTAGTTTCTATTTAATATGTGATTTTTTTGTCCACTACCATTATTTTTTAGTATTTTTGTTCTATAACAGATTTTTATTTTTAAAATTACCGAATTTTAAAAGTTAATGCGGCTGTGTTTGATGTCGATCGTGACAGTTTTAGTCACGTTATTAAAAAAACAGGTTTAACATATGAAATCCACTTACAAATTATAAATTACAAAAATACCTAAAAGAACTCATTTTTCAAGTTAAAAAAAAAAATTCATTATCAGAATACCCAACATTTTCGTTACCATATTTACGTGACAGCCAATATTTACAATACTTGTACTTTTTATTATTTTTTTAATACATTTCGTTACAAAATGTAAATATCTATTATTACTATTACTATATTATAAAGAGTCTTGAACGGTTAACCTTGAAAATTCAACACCTCCAATAGAAACATGACACGTGTCCATCTTCATTGTCCATCTAAAACTGCTCTTCAACTTCCTCGGTTCAAACTTCAAACGTTCATCTTTTCACAGTTATGTTGAAAAATCCTTCAGTGAGTTTGCTTACTTCATGGATATATGCGACACACCACTTAAAAAATCTATGTCCATCCTTCTAGCATCTCTCCTTTCTTCGATTTAAAATATGTTTTTCTACGTGTCGTCTACCTTGAACGACTGCATCTTCCTCGACCTTTATCGCATGCATTTCATGGTTTCAGCATTTCTCGACTTCCATAGACTGTTGCAGTGCTCCTAGACTTTCATCGATTGTTGCATGTTTCTCTGGGTTAGCCTTTCTTCGATTCGAGTTCCAATTCTTAGAAAGTCTCTTCGATTCATGTCAATTCCATCAAAAAAATGTGAGTACACAAATTCATCATCATTTCATTTTTGATTTTTGTATAGAATCATTGTTGGATTGGTTTTTGTTATGATTTTGGTGATTTGCCTAAAATGGTTTCATGTAAATTTTTCCTTGTTTAAAGGTCTCCTCCTTCCAATCATCTTCATTTGCTTCACCAACACTTAAAATGGAAAACGGCTCAAGTTTCTCTTCAACAACGCTTCTACTTGCGATGCTTCAACATGGATGCTTCAATGTACGCCTCTCATTCTCTCTGGGTTATGTTCTGGTTCACATGTTCACAGAATCGACAACTTTTCCGTAATTGAATTACCAAGGTAATCTCCTTTTCTTGTTGAAATTCAAGTTACCATCAATTGTTCGATTCTTGTCTTCATTTTACGGTTTTAACTTCCTCTGTTCATATGACTAATCGTCCTATTTTGCTATTCAGATTTATTTGGAATCGACTTAGCAAGGTAACCTTTTCTTCATATTGAGATTCACATGAGCATTCTTCCAACAATTTGCACGTTTTTTGTGTATCCAATCGGTTCATCAATTTTGCACATCAAGTGTTTGATGAAATGCTGGACAAAACATTGAACTTCTAAATCCAATAATGCTAATGTGACTTTGCAGCAGATTATTTTTTCTGTTATCTTGTTTTGGCTTCCGTTTATAATCTTGTTAATATATGGGTCAACATCGAATTTCCTTGTTAATATATGGGTCAACAAATGGCTTTCGCATTTCTGCTCACAAGTGATTATATAAGTTACAGTGACATTTATCTTTAGTTTTTACCCAAGCAACAATGGCAAATGAGTTTTGGTTAGTTTTAACTCCATTTCCCTTTATGGTTTTGTAGTTCCGTATGGATGTTTTATATTCAATGGATTGGTGCATACCAAGTGTTTGATAAAACTTTGAATTTGGGAGGACTTACGTTGGGAGACTGAAAGCAAAATAGGATGACCTTGGTGAGGATGGTTCTTGGTAGATTCTTGATTTACTAATGTTTATATTAATTTTTCATACTCAACACCAAGGATAACTAGTGTAATACCCGTGCGGTGCACAGGGTAAATTTATTTTTAAATAACATGGCTACAAATTATAAAACATTTGGAACGACACTCATAATAACTTGAAATTAAATAATATTAACATACTTGTAAATATCACACATAACAACTGTGATAATCGTGAACACTCCAACTTCGAATAATAAAACACTACACATATATCCTTCACCTAGAAAAGTTTAAGAATATACATGCAATAAACATCATTCTCACTATCATTCAATTTAATATATGCATGTCAGTAAAAAAATAGTAGAGTTTCAGTGATTCAATATACACATACATGCTTCCAAAATCTTTAATAAGAAAACACAAACCAATCAAAAAGAACTCATGGCTAGATAATCGATCTACGTCTATCTAAAAGGTGTCTTGAGAATTTTTGAACTCTTTGAAATAATCACCTGTTACCATCATTTTCTCAGCAAACACAGATAACCTCTAGCTTAAACCCAACATCATTCTCATCTCCAATAAACATATCTGTTAATACAATAATACTTCCATGTAGTCATAATGTGGATTCATTGATCTTTTTTCACAAAGATAGCTTTTTGTCCCATTTTAGGGATATATTGGCGTGTTAATTATAAATTATAAATACATTTGACTATAATAAAAAGATTTCAATATAAACATTTAAGGGTAAGAAATCTAAAGAATCAAATCCATCAATTGAATTGACATAAAATTTTATAGAATTTCCAATTAAATTGCCTTTAGGACCGAAAAGATACGTGTATTCAGAGGCTTCTATTCTAGCCACATTAGGTAGGTTAACATCTGCTTAAAGGTGATATGTTCGTGTGATATATTTTCACCAATTTTCAAATGTATTTTTGCAATCATATAGATATCGTGATACATGTTGCTCAAAGTTCATATTTAAAAATCTAGACGAGATTTGTAAAACCATATAATGTTACTTGTATGATCCAAGAATCTAGATATAAAAGTTCATATTATTTTAATTATAAGCACATATGTCTCTGCTATCAATTTCTAGTTATCTTGGAAAAGGAAAGAAAAATGAAAGCGCTTACAAAAATCAAGAGTAGAAAAGGGCTTAATTTACCGGATAGTAGATGTACCAATGGAAAGAAGCGGTGCAGAAGATGGAGCAACCCAAAACATTTGGGTAGATCCTCCTTACTCTAACACCTCTTTTGTGTGACCAAACTTTTTGCAGATAGTACATTGACAGTACTTGTTCGTCCAAGCCTTTTTTTTTTCCTATTTATGCTTTTCGACCTCAACTACCGCGTCAGTGTTCTAGAAAGGCTATTCTCGTTCACCTTGACCTTGAATTGTTTGCTCTTCATTTCGGGTTATACTTTTATTAAAACTGGCTTCACGAGCCTGAAACAAACCCACGAGTTCACCAACAGTCAATAGAAACAGATACTTAGACTCTTCAATGGTAGCTACAACATGATAAAATTTAGGTGCTAAGCTTCTTATCCATGTGCCCATCTCTAAATAGAATTTTTCCCAATAACAACTTTTTCACATTATCTACATATGCAACCTTTTAATAATTTAGAAAGACATACATGCATACATTACAAGACAATCTTTTAACTCCATAACTGCAAACCACAACTTCAACTTCGAAATGTCCTCAAAGAATGTGTGATCTACCAAACTACAAGATTAATGATATTAGTCTATCTTCAAAGTTAATATATGAAGGTGACTTTATCTAGTTCATTTGAAGTGCTAAGTAATATAATGTCTGTAGGTCCCGAGAGGTTTCCAAAGTGTATGGCTTTAAGCTGTAGAGGGGGGGGGGTGAATACAACAATTTAAAAACTACACACTATTTTCTCAATGTTTGTATGTATTATCAACAATTTGTTAATTACAAACAAGCTTGAATGCGGAATAGTTCAAGCTGAGATGACAGATACAACAGTATGGTCACTAGTCTAAGACAGACTCAAACTAGTATACAATGACTACACTCACTAAGAAGCACTCACTGTGTTTACAAGACTCAGATGAACAGCTTATGTAGAACAACTTAGACACAAAGAAACTGTATTACACAAACAGACTTGCATGCATGAGAAACATACTTGCACGTTCACTCTTGGTTTCAGCACTTAGCTTTCTTCACTTCTTTCTGTCCTTAGAAGCTTCCTTTTATACTCACTCAGAGGATCTAGGAGAAACATCTTCATTGGACGGAATGAAAAGGAGAAGTCTTGTTGAAAAGACAACATAACCTTTTCTGCACTTTTCTGAAAAGCAGACTTGTCTTCATATGTGCAGAACTTTTGTCTTTTTACTTTGTTTACTGTTGCATTGCCTTTAACTAATTTAGGAATGTCAACTTTGTGTTTTTCTTCCTTGTAAAGGCCTATTTTGATATAAGAAAAAATACTGTCACCCTTTTTCAAATATCCTTTTGTCTTCATGTTACTGAACAGCGTGGGCAGGCTGAGCAGTTCTGTTTTCCACTTTGTCTTCGACTTTGTAAACTGATCTTGTAGTTAAAGACAATACATGATGACTTGGAAACGTATTCCATAAAGTGTTTAGCCTGTTCACAAAGAACAGGTTCTGTTCACAAAGAACAGAACACTTGAAAAGTGCCCAAGCTGCTCACCAGTGTAGAGCAGCGTCGACAGTTTATGTCCAGCCTGTTTAGCAGACGGAACAGCTTGGACAAACTGTCTTAGTTGCAACACATGCAACACATAGAATAGCTTATGACTAATATTGCAAATCATTTTCAGGCCTTAATAAGGCATATAACAGGCCTTAACTTTAACCTTCAAACGCATCAACAGGTTTGATTATAAATCTCCCCCTCAGATGTAGAACAGGTTTGACTGAGGCCTTTTTGTGCCTAACAATCTCCCCCTATTTGCAATAACCAGTCTAAGCTGATCTTATCAAAAATCACTATATATTTTTACAGTACATTTGCTGAAATAAAATTACAACATTAACATAAAGTAAAAGATCAGTTTATATATACACTGATTTTTGATTATATTAGAACAACACATGTTCTTACAAAAGTACAACTGATGTACTGATGTATATTACAACTAATGTAAAGGAAATTACAACAAATGTAAATAAAGTACAACTGATGTACATTGGACTGTTTTTGTTGGGAGCAAATAATGGTAAGTCTGTCCAACTGATGGACAGCTTCCATTCTTCACCTGCCCAGATGGCAGATGAACTTCACTGGACTGCAGATGGCATTCCTTGTTTGAATCTTCTTTCAAGTTCTTCCCTCGTTTCTTCGATTTCTTCAATTTCAACTCTGAGAAACATGAAGTTAGAAACTTGAAGCTCACATCTGTTGTAAAATCCTCTCAGCTCATCCCAGATGGCTGCTCTCCATAAGATGGACTGTCTGAAGGAGGAGGCAATTCTGAAGGCTGCAAGCTGCTTAAGACCAACTTTATGTAGGTCTGAAGCTCTTTGAAAACATTTCTTTTGAGACAGGGGATCTACAAAAAATGCCCCTAACTCAGGCTCTTCGATTACTTTGCCATCTTCAAAATCTACTCCTTCAGGCAGACTGTGGTCAACTCCTTTAATTTCCACAGCATAATCTCCTTGTTCAATCATTATAAGGAGTTCTTCCAGCTCTGTGTCCTTCTTAGTTCTCCTGGCCTTTATTTTAGGATGTGTCACAAAGACACCTTCACTAACTTCCTTAGAGATCAGGCCAAGATCCTTTACTCTTTCCATCAACTTCTTGACATATGCCCTGATTTGTTTAGCAGTTTCAGACTTTGATTCACTCAGGGCAACTGCCAGCTCAATCCACTCCCTGTATCCCATCTGAGCTACATCAGTGTGGTCATAAGTTTCCAATTCTGGGCCTGTTGCACCCATCCTTGTTATTTTAAGCTTCCACTGACTGCCTTTCCTTGATACAGGGACAGCTTTGACAATTGCTTCCTTGGCTAGCCTTCTTTCAGCAACATCATGAAACTTTTTCTTAGCCAAGTTGTCAAAGTGGTATTGAGCTCTTGCATGGGGTACTGTTGATTTGGTCACAGAGACCTGAGTACCTTTCTCTACTTCCTTCTCTTTCTCCCCTGCTGATTGTCTAGCAGCTTCCATTATTTTCTTTTGCACCTCCAAGGTAGACATTTTAATTTTCTTTGCTTCTTGAAGTGCAAAGGATTTAGCAGCTTTAGCAGATTCTTCTTCTTTTCTCAATTCCTCCAGAGCTTGAAGCTGTTCTTCTCTAAACTCAAAGTACTTGTGCATAGGAAGACCCATCTCTTTAGCCCTGGCCTTGTGAAATTGAATTTCTGCCTGTTTCTGCTGTATGGGATCATCAGCTGCCTTTTCTTTTCCTTTAGCTGCTGCTGTAGTGACAGCAGCCTCAGGAATTTCCTCTTCTTCTTCTTCTTCAGTTAGAATTAAGTGCCTCCTTTTACTGCTAGGCCTGTCCTCAGGAATGACTTCCTCCCCCTTAGACTGAGCAGGGATTGGAGAGACAGCCTGAGTAGGCATAGCAGCTTGAGAGGCACCTTCAGCTGTACCTGTTTCAAAGACATCTGCTGGCTGACCAGTGTGAGTTGCAGACACTGGTATCTCCTTAGGAGAAGAAGTTTTCTCCCCCTTAGACTTAGTCTTCGAGGCAGATGACTTCTCCCCCTTTGAAGGAGATGAAGCAGCGACTTCAACACCTGGTCTGCCTGAAGACACAAAGTCAGCAGGCTTGCCAGCAGGTTTAGTAGAAGGTTTAGGACCAACAAGGCTAGTCACTAAGTAAGCCAAGTTATCCTTCACCTCAGCAAGCTGGGAAAGACAGGTCTGAAGAGAAGTGGAGTGGGAATCAGCAAAGGATGTGAGCTTAACAAGGTGTTCTCTGTCAGACGCTGTGAACAGCAGAGATTGTAGCTGTGCAAGATGAAGTTCTAGAGAATCTCGCACATCAGCAAGATCTGATGACACAGAGTTAGACAGGGAGCCAATTATAGCTTGTAAGCTAGCCAGAGTGGCTGGAAGGGTAGAGTTGCAAGAAGTAAGAAGTGATGACAGCTGTTGGGAAATAGCTGTCATGGAGGACACAGAGTCCTGCTGAATGGAAAGAATAGAGGAGAGGGAGGTGGACACAGTTTGCAGCTGAGCAGTGAGTGCTAACAGCTGTGGAGAGTGATCAGGCTGTGGAGTGGTAGGGAAAGAGGCCTTGAACGAATCAAAGAATCCCTGAAGCTGTGCAGACACAGAGTCTGATATGATAGTGGGTAGAGAGTGCATGGTGTTTTCCAAAGAACCAACTTTGTTGGTCAGTAAAGAAAGCTGATCCTTCAAAGGCAGGTCTTTGGGAGATGGAGGTGTATGGGTAGATTGTTTTGAGTGGGTAGATGGAGAGGAAGATGATGAGGCTGGGGTTTGAGGATGAGATGGAGAGGGAAGAGAAACTTTTGAAAGAAGCTCCATAGCCTGGGCAAAAGTGAGATGGCCCAGCTTGGAGGGGTCAAGGGATCCTTCAGCAGCGGCTGTAGCTGCATCACCAGGAGAAGGGGAGGATGATTGGGGCCTTTCAGATGCTGCTTGTGTTGCAACACCCTCATGAAGACCAGTGGTGATTCCCTCTGCAGTGCCTTGGTTTAAAGGCACCTCATCATTGGGAGATGGGATGTGCATTTCAACATCAGCAGTGGTGAAACCTGCTGATGGAATTTGCATGGAGGGAGCAGCCTCACCAGAGGGATGGTATGATCCCTGAGGCTCATCAGCTTGGGTTGATGGTCCCTCAGCAGCTGTTTGGTGTAGAACAGCTGTATCATGGGGAGCAGAAGTTTGAGGCTGAGCTGCTGATTGGTCTATACCAGCAGCGTGGGCACCTCGTGCAGACTCAGGGTGTGAGGAGATATGAGTGGGGGACAGTGTGGACACAGTATGGAGTGGAGAGGACTCCTGTCTTTCAATATCCTCAGCCTGTTGGGAGGCTGGGATAGTTGATGTGGGTATCTCCTTTTGTACAACTTGTTCCTGTTGGGAGGAACCAGAGGGTCTAGACTGACTTGGGGTTGACTCAGATTGGAGTGAAGCAGGCTCCAAATGAGCTGAACCTGCTCCCAAAATAGGAGAGGCAGCATGGGTTGCTTCTTTTACAACTGAACCCTGTTGAGAGGGAACAGAGGAGGTGGTTCTTTGGGCTGGTTTCTTTTTGGTGCGTTGGTAGTGAATGGATGAAGTGGGTGATTGTGGAGAAGAAAGAGGATCTGTTTGGACAGGGTGTGAGACTGGGTTAGGAACAGTGGGGCTGACCTGTTCCATGGTCTCTTGTGCCACAGAGGCACCAGCCACTAAGGCTTCAGGCTCAACAAATGAACCAGGGTGAGGAGTCTGCTCCTCCTCAGCCACAGAGGCTAAAGGTGCAGACTCAGGCTGAGCTGATTTGGCCTTCTTTTGCACAGGCCCAGCTTCAGCAGTTGCCAGGGTCCTCTTTACAAGTTTGGACCTGGCTTTGGATTTTCTGACGGGACCAGCAGCTTTTGGATCCACCCTCACAGCAGAGGGTCCTTCCACCAAACCTAACAACCTCCTCATTGGTGTGGATAGAGGAGGCTCATTCTGAAGTACAGGAGTATGGAAAATTCTATTTCCTATGACAGGGAATGCAACAGTCTTAAGTAAGGGCTGGGAGTTATAGAGTTGCTCACCACAATCATGGCTGAAAATGAGGCTCAGAAACCTGGGATAACGAACAGCAGCTGGTCTTGGCTCTTGCTGCACCAGGTTTCTCAAGTTTGAGAAGATCCATTTAGCCATGTCAATAGTAGTCCCATCCACTAGCTGTAGGACTATTGGCACTTCATCTCTACTGAGTTGGTCGAAGGAACCAACTTTACTACTGAAGCTCATCATCACAGAAGCAAACAGAAAGCTGTAAGTAGGAGACAAGTCCTTTCTGTACAATGTTGCTCCAATTTTGGGTTCTGCTACACCACAGAAGCGTAGCAGATTTCCCATTTGTTCGTTCTCAGGCTGGGGCAGATCATATGACTCAGCAACAGGCAGATGAAGAACCTCCCTTAGAAGATCAGCAGTTATCTCAATGGCTTGAGTCCCATTAAGAATAGTTCCTTTGATGACTGTGGTGTTGGGGTTGTAAGAACAAGTGTACCAGAATTCATACACCATCTCCTGGTACAGGACACCAGGAGTTGCAGTCATTGCATAGTTCAACGGATGAACTTGCAGAAATTCCACCATCTGATCGTAGCCCTTCCCCACATAGTTTTTGGGAATAGTGAGGTTTGCTACATAGTTTGTAGGTTTGATTGTCAGCATTGTGGTGACTGATGGATGTTTGACAACATCATCACCAACAAACACTGGAAGAAAGGGATTAGGTCTGTGAGCCATTTGAGAAGGACACTTAGTCGATTTTTAGGGTTCTTGAGGATTTCTGGAAATGATGAGGAAGACGAAGATGAAACAGTGGTTTGGTATTTATAAGATTTGAATGTGAGTGTGTATGAGAGAGAAGGTTTGGGCGGTTCGATTTGAAATGTTAGTTAACGGAAAACGGAACGGTTGTCCATGTCAGAAACATTTGTCAGACCACTTGACCTTTTTTTTAATCACTAACATACGTAACCCACATTATCCGCAGTAATTAAGTTAAATAAAACATAAATTAAGTAACTTAAGTTTGAAGAAAGGTAATTAAAACTGTTGGTCCAAGCTGTTGGTCAACCCTGTGATAAGTTGGGTCAACACACGCTGTTCAGTCTTCAAGCTGTTCATTCTTCAAACTGTGCCGTGAGCCTGCTCTCTTGTGTAAGAACATGTTGTGTTCAAAAGTTGAACAGGTTACAAGTCAATGGCTTGTAAGACAGTGTGAAGAAGTGAATAGGGTGAAGATTGGACCATCAGAGCAGGCTGGACGAATAAACTGTTTTTGTTCAGCCTGTTGTATGCTCAAGTTGTTCAAGTTTTTCAGACAAATGACTAAGTACAGAACATGTATAACCTGTTCTGCCTAAGCTGTTCAGAGAAACTTGAGCAGTGTGAAACACACAAAGTCTTAGACCTTTGAGAAACACTTAGTCACTCTTGTTTAACATGCCCAGCTTGCTGACAAGGTAATTAAACCTTGTTTCATCCAGAGGTTTAGTGAAAATGTCTGCAAGCTGTTCATTTGTGGAAATAAAACTTACCTCCACATTACCTTTCTGAATGTGATCTCTGATGAAGTGATGTCTGACTTCAATATGCTTTGTTCTTGAGTGAAATACTGGATTGTTGGAGATGGCTATGGCACTTGTATTATCACACAGAATAGGAGTTTTCCTAAACACAAGGCCATAATCTTCAAGCTGATGCTGCATCCACAGAATCTGCCCACAGCAGCTTCCAGCAGCAATGTACTCAGCTTCAGCAGTAGAAGTGGACACTGAGTTCTGCTTCTTGCTACTCCAACTGATCAACTTTCCACCAAGGAGTTGACATCCACCTGTTGTGCTTTTCCTATCTAACCTGCAGCCTGCAAAGTCAGAATCTGAATAGCCTGTTAGTTCAAGGCTGGAGTCTTTGGGATACCAAAGACCCAAACCTGGTGTACCCTTCAGGTATCTGAAGATTCTTTTAACAGAAGCTAGATGAGATTCCTTTGGATCAGCTTGGAATCTAGCACACAAACAGGTAGCAAACATAATATCAGGTCTACTAGCAGTTAAGTATAGCAAGCTCCCAATCATGCCTCTGTAAGCTGTTACTGAAACAGCTTTGCCACTGACATCAGCATCCAATTTTACATTGGTTGCCATTGGGGTTTTAATAGGAGAACTTTGATCAAATTTGAACTTTTTCAAAAGATCTAAAGTGTACTTTCTTTGATTTATAAAAATTCCCATTGAGTTTGTTTAACCTGTAATCCCTAAAAAGAAGTTAGTTCTCCCATCATACTCCGATCTCATACTTGTGATTTCCAATAAGTAAGAAAAATTTTGGCAAACAAACTGCTCATTAGTAGATACCAAAGGTATTATGTCATCCACTATAAATTTGTGAACAAGCATTATTATGACAGCACTTCACCTTCTTTAGGTATATTCTATGTGGTGTGAGGCACATTTACCCAGGGTTCTGGTGAGGTCTTATTAATCACCATGTTGGTAGCTACATAAAGGAAACTACGACTAGTAGCTTAGGTCATCTCAAAAATCTGAATGGCTCTAGGGGCCTTGTTTGAGACCGCATAGAGAGCTTGTCCAAACTTATAGAAAACCTGGATGTTGTTCATTTTCAAAACCCTGGAAGGCTGCTTGAACATTAAACTTCTTTTTGGCAGCTTTCCCATTCAAAAATGCACTCTTCACATCCCATTTGAAATACCTTGGATACTCTTTATGAAGCAGCGTAAGGCTTAGATACAAACGAGCCTAGCCACAGGAGCAAATGTTTCATCATAAATCAATTCCTTCTTCCTGTCTGGTAGCCCTGAGCAACCAGTTCAATGCCTTATTTCTAATGACATGACCTTGCTCAATCCATCCCTTATGTCCTGAAAACCCATTTTAGTAACCATTATAGTTTTAACCTTAAGGAGTAGGGGACGCAGCTTCCATACATTGTTTCTCTCAAACTGATTGAGCTCTTCTTGCATGGCCAGTGATTCCAATTGCATCTTTTAATGCTTGCATCAACCTTCTTTGGCCTTCAACTGTGAAACAAAGCTAGAGAACATACAAAAGTTCCCTAAGGCTTGTCCACCGTGTTTGTATCCCTTTGTTGATGTCACCAATTATTTGATGCATTTGGGGGGTGAACATCTGATCCACTTAGGATCATTTTTCACTGATGATTCACCTGAGTTGTTAACATCTTCAGCAGGTCCTGTTGAACAGCTCTCAAGATTTTCAGACATACTGTTGTCTTGAGCCTGTTCACTTGTTGAACATGTCTGACCACTGTTGAACATATCAGCAGAGGAACTGGGAAAATCAGCATTGATAGGTTCTGGACATGCAGTTGTAATTAAGTCTGTACATTTATTCACACAGGATGTATTGACATAATCATCATCATGTCCATCATGATTAACAGGTTCCACATTGGGTGTAGTGGGAGCTTTTGAGTCCTCTTCATTGTTTGAATGCATCAGATCATCAAAGTTAAGTTCTCCTGAAACTAATTCAGGAATAGCTTTGGTGGAAGCATTCTTGGACTCTTCAAAGGTGACATTGATAGATTCATCTATCACCTTTCTTTTGTTGTTGTATACTCTGTAGGCTTTAGAGATAGCAGAGTAGCCAACAAACACACCTTCATCAGCTTTAGGTTCAAACTTTGACAGCTGATCCCTTTGGTTCAGAATGAAACAGGGACATCCAAACACATGGAAATAACTGACATTTGGCTTCCTCCCTTTGAGCAGCTCATAGGGAGTCTTGTTGAATCTTTTCACCACTAAGGATCTGTTTTGGGTGAAGCAGGCAGTGTTGATAGCTTCAGCCCAAAATGATGAAGGTAAACCTGATGCACACAACATAGTTCTGGCAGCTTCAATGAGAGTTCGGTTTCTCCTTTCAGCAACTCCATTTTGTTGAGGAGTTCTTACAGCTGAAAAGTTTTGAGTGATTCCTTTCTCTTCACAGAAGTCTTCAAGAGTACTGTTTCTGAACTCAGTACCATGATCACTTCTAAGCTGCTTTACTTGGGCAGAGTTCAGCATTTCCATCTTTTTGACAAATCCAATGATCTCTCTAGCAGCCTCTCCTTTGCTCTTTAGAAAGATCACCCATGTGTAACTGGAGAACTCATCAACCATTACTAGAGTGTATCTTCTTCCTCCTAGACTTGGGACATTGACAGGTCCAAACAAGTCCATATGGATTAAGAAGAGTGGAGTATCAATAGAGAAATTATGTTTGGATTTAAAAGATGTTTTCCTCTGCTTACCTTTCTCACAGGCTGTGCATAATCTATCCTTAGCAAAAGTCATAGAAGGCAAACCAGTCACCAACTCTTTCTTACAGAGTTTGTTGATGTTCTTGAAGTTCAGATGTGACAGTCTTCTGTGCCATAGCCAGTTTAGATCAGCATTTGTTCTTGTGAGAAAACAGGTTTCAGTTGTGGGGTCAGCAGAATGCATATCCACAACATATACACCTTTCTTTCGTTGAGCACATAGCACAACTTTGCCTTGGGGATCCCATATGTAACCCAGGTGCTCATCAAAATTTACCTTGTAGCCAGCATCACACAGTTGGCTTATGCTGACAAGGTTATGTTTTAGCCCAACCACATAAGCTACTCTTTTGAACACTGCAGCACCAGCTTTAAGAGTTCCATATCCCTCAGTGGATCCCTGTACATTGTCACCAAATGTGACTTTTGGCCCTTTTTCAGGCCTGAGATCACTCAGCAATTCTTTACAACCTGTCATGTGCCCTGAGCAGCCACTGTCCAAGTACCAAACCTGAGAAGGTTGTTTTTCCTGCAGAGTGATAAGAGAATTATTAGTCATTTTTAGGGGAACTCATCATAGAGATAAGTTCTCCTACTTCATCAACATTTGTTGATGGATTTGAAATATCCACACTAATATTCCCTATTTGAATGGTATCAGCTTGAATACCACTCTCAGTGACTGTGACATTTCCAACACTGCTTGTGACAGCTGTTATGGAAACAACAGAGTCAACAGGCCTCATGCCCTCAGATTCAGGACAGTCCTTGGCCAGATGTGTCTTCTTTCCACATTTGTAACATTTTCTCTTTTTAGGATTTTTGGAAGAAGATCTTTCAGAAACACATTCTGAGCTATTTTTGTTGATTCTATCAGCAGATTTAATAATTTTATTACTTTTTGATGAATCAACAGCTTGAGTGGATAGTTCAATAACCACAGCTTTGGCTGCCTCTTCTTTCCTCCTTTTAGGAGGACAGATGTCAAAGACAGGGAGCTTGATTGGCTTTTGAGCTTCCACAGGTTTGGGAAACTTATTCCCAATTATCTCAGTTTGAGCAATGACTTTGTCTTTGCCCCTACTGGATTGTGATTTATGCTGCCTATCAGCATACTCACTGTGTCTGGTTTTGAAAGGCTTATTCTTATTTAAAACCAGTTTACCACTATGATTTGAAAACTTATTTGAAATCACAGCAGTTTTGTTTTCAACATGAGACTTACCCTTGTTGAAAACAGACTGCTTACCTTTTGAAAACTTGTTTTCAAAGTGTTTAGCATCAAAAGGATTAACATGCTTTTTACCATCAGCTTTGGACTCAGAACCTGTTTTGTCAACAGGTTTAATATCCACAACTTCAGTTTGGACATGTTTTCCTTTCTTTTGCTTGTGTGAACCAGCAGAGCACTTAGCAAACTGACTTGATGGAGAACAAATTCCAACATCAGCTTTTGAATTAAATTCACACAAGCTGTCAGTGTTTTGAGGCCTGACAAACCTATTTGTTGAGATTAGTTTACCATTCACATTTTGAATGAATGTGTTTGGAAGTTCACCAAGAGTGGATAAATCTTCTTTCAGATTATTTATCTCAACAATGGAAGCTGCTGTGTCAGGATCCCCTCCAAGATAGGCTTGGATTTGTGCAGGGATCTGTTGACTTATACAATGGCTGACTTTTTGTGCAGATTGGCACCAAGAGTCAACTATATTTTGAAGCTTAGCATGCTTTATATCTGTTTCTCTCTTTTCTTCCAGTAAAATAGAGTTGATGTGTTTTAATTCATCAAGCTCAGTTTCCAACTTATGGAAACTGTCCAGTTTACTGGATTTATTTTTAAGATCAGTTTTAAGTTTAGAGATTTCAGATAGTAAAGCATCATGCTTATCAACAGCAGCTTTTAGATCAACAAGCATATATTCAAACATTTTAACTTTTTCTTCAGAACTGTAAGCCATAAAATTTTGTACCTTATACATCATAGTAGGATTCCAGTTCTCTAAGCTGCTGAAAGCTTCAGCTTCAGCCATATCTTGTTTGAAGCTGCTTGTTGATGGGACATCAGTGTTGGCCATCAGACATTGATTGTCTTCTTCATCAGACGATGAATCAGTTTCCTCCGAATCACAAGTCTCTGCCATAAGTCCCTTTTAGAACCCACTGAGTTTTCCAACTTCCTCAGCTTAGCCATGGCCATAAGGTACTTAACCCTATAACCATCATCCTTGTTTGTCTTGTATGGTTTGGATGACTGACCAACAGCTTTTGACACACAGTCAGCAGCTATATGGCCAGTTTTGCCACATTTGAAGCACTCAGCCTTGGATTTATCAAATGCCTTCTTTTTGCCAGCACCTGAATTTCCTTGCATCATGTTTCTTCCAAACCTTTTCTTGTTGAACTTTTTGACAAACATAGCTATCATTTGCTCATCATCTTGTTCAACAAGATCTGCAGTATCTTCTTCATCTGACATCTCCTCCTTGTCATCATCCTGTTGATCAGGTTGAGTGAACACATCACTCACCTGATTTACAGGCTGTCTCACATTAGCCACAAAGGTTGCACCTCTTTTGGACATTTCCAAGGCATTTCTCTTTTGTTGCCTTGACTGTTCATCATTCAGTAAGGATCCATACAAGTTGACCAGATCCATACTTCTGATAGTACCTGAGTTCCTTAGAATTGTTGAGAAGTAATTCCACTCTTCAGGTAGAATGTCCAGAAATTTATTCACCAGGGTAAGACTATCCTTAGTGATCCCAACAGCCTTGAGATCATTCACTAGATCAGTAAACCTGGTGTAGGTTTCAGTGAGAGTCTCCTTTGGTTTAGCAAAGAAGAGTTCATACAGTCTAACAAGATTGTTGATCCTGTTGTCCAGTGTGATTGTGGGTCCATCATAGACGGTACACAAAGTATCCCACATTTCTTTTGCTGTCTTCATTTTCTCAACCTGTTTGAACACATCATCAGGAAGAGAAATAACCAGGTTGTTTCTGGCCTTTGCATCCAGAGCCACCAGTCTCTTGTCTTCATCAGACCATTGAGCTTTAGCTTTCTCAAAGGTCCTGATTTCAGGAGCAGCTCCTTCAACCGCTGGAGTTATGGTAGTAACAGAGGTTGGCACATAGGGACCCTCCATCACTATCTATGGTAGTTGTACATCCAGATTTTCTAAATAGAGCATCATTCTGCACTTCCAACCAGAGAAGTTTTGATGATTAAATTTTGGAGGTTTGCCCATAGAGCCATTGTCATAGTAAGAAGAATTTGCAGCACTGTTGTCCATGGAAACTAGGGAGAATGAGAGATCAAGAATGACACACACTCTAACTTGCTCTGATACCAGTTGTAGGTCCCGAGAGGTTTCCAAAGTGTATGGCTTTAAGCTGTAGAGGGGGGGTGAATACAGCAATTTAAAAACTACACACTATTTTCTCAATGTTTGTATGTATTATCAACAATTTGTTAATTACAAACAAGCTTGAATGCGGAATAGTTCAATCTGAGATGACAGATACAACAGTATGTTCACTAGTCTAAGACAGACTCAAACTAGTATACAATGACTACACTCACTAAGAAGCACTCACTGTGTTTACAAGACTCAGATGAACAGCTTATGTAGAACAACTTAGACACAAAGAAACTGTATTACACAAACAGACTTGCATGCATGAGAAACATACTTGCACGTTCACTCTTGGTTTCAGCACTTAGCTTTCTTCACTTCTTTCTGTCCTTAGAAACTTCCATTTATACTAACTCAGAGGATCTAGGAGAAACATCTTCATTGGACGGAATGAAAAGGAGAAGTCTTGTTGAAAAGACAACATAACCTTTTCTGCACTTTTCTGAAAAGCAGACTTGTCTTCATATGTACAGAACTTTTGTCTTTTTACTTTGTTTACTGTTGCATTGCCTTTAACTAATTTAGGAATGTCAACTTTGTGTTTTTCTTCCTTGTAAAGGCCTATTTTGATATAAGAAAAAGGTCTGTCACCCTTTTTCAAATATCCTTTTGTCTTCATGTTACAGAACAGCGTGGGCAGGCTGAGCAGTTCTGTTTTCCACTTTGTCTTCGACTTTGTAAACTGATCTTGTAGTTAAAGACAATACATGATGACTTGGAAACGTATTCCATAAAGTGTTTAGCCTGTTCACAAAGAACAGGTTCTGTTCACAAAGAACAGAACACTTGAAAAGTGCCCAAGCTGCTCACCAGTGTAGAGCAGCGTAAACAGTTTATGTCCAGCCTGTTTAGCAGACAGAACAGCTTGGACAAACTGTCTTAGTTGCAACACATGCAACACATAGAACGGCTTATGACTAATATTGCAAATCATTTTCAGGCTTTAATAAGGCATATAACAGGCCTTAACTTTAACCTTCAAACGCATCAACAGGTTTGATTATAAATCTCCCCCTCAGATGTAGAACAGGTTTGACTGAGGCCTTTTTGTGCCTAACAATATCCAATTCAGAAAATAAAAATTCGACTAAAACCACATATTATACAATGTCCAATCATGATCGCCATGGATCCATTTGCTAGTATATAACTTCGGAATAACCGTATCCGACTTCTATTTCATCCAAATGCATAAAAAATCAATTAAAAAGTATAATTCCGCATCAATGGAGCCATTTTTAATATATTGTAGCCATGTTAATATATGGCTTGGTAAAATTGAAGTTTACGCAATATAAACACAAAATTTTGAAATAAGATATGGACTAAAACCACTAACAATGCCATCTGTGGAGTGCCTTCTTTTTCCAGAGATATCAATGAACAAAGTTAACCTGGAGCCGTTTGTTACTATATAATTTTGAAATATCCAATACATTGTGTTCCATCCAAAAACATGGACATATCAACTAAAAGGTAATGCATAACATTTGATAATAAAGAGAGTAATACAAAAAGATAAATAAATAAATGTAGTAGCAAATAGCATTTGATAATAAAGCAAAATTTAAAAGAGACAATTAGTTGAAATTTTTTGTATCAAAATTTCATACCCACGTTGTAGACTTATTGTGTTATATGTAGAATCACAGAATACAAATAAACATAAATCCACGACTCACCTCATATGTGATAGACTTTCATTTCAAGTTAGCTCCTTGTGCCACCTACTTTTAAAGGAAGAAAGCAGACAGAAAACTGTTAACAGAGAACGCATCCAAAAAACTACAAATGACGGAATTCACGTATAGGACATGGAAACCTTGATATTTTCGTTACATAACATCAGTTCATGTTAACTCCATTAATCATTTTTTATATAACATTGTGACCATTTGACCGGGCTAAAAGCCTCTATAAATTTTGGGTTGACAATCAAAATGTAGGAAAATGTGTACCCAAACTACCTGATTAAAATGATTGAAAGTCAAACTTTTTCATGTATAAAAATCAAAGTCGAAAGAATGATAAAGAATTCAGAATACTTACTTGTGCAAAACCTCCTTGCTTCTCACATTGCTCCCCTCCCTACCTCTCATCTTCATGCTCTTGAAAACCCAGATTGGCACAATGCTATGACATATGAATTTAATGTATTAATTAAAAACAGAACATGGAGACTTGTACCACGACCAAAAGGCGTGAATATTGTTCATTCCATGTGTTTATTTCGTCATAAATTTAATGCAGATGGCTCCCTAAATCGCTACAAGGCTCGGTTAGTAGCCAATGGTCAAAGTCAACAACAGGGTGTCGATTGCCACGAAACATTTAGTCCTGTTGTCAAACCTACCACCATCCGTACCGTTCTAAGTATTGCGCTATCTCACAACTGGCCCATTCACCAACTTGAAGTGAAAATGCCTTTCTCAATGGGCATTTATCCGAAACTGTATACATGCACCAACCCCCAGGATTCAAGGATAACACTCCTGCTGATCATGTCTGTCTTTTATAGAAATCTTTATACGGCCTCAATCAGGCCGCACGAGCATGGTTTCAACGATTTGCGAATTTTGCCACTCGCATCGGCTTCTCTCACAGGAAAACGGAAACCTCTCTGTTTATTTTTCGTCGGGGATCTGATCTTGCATACTTACTCATATACGTTGATGACATCATTCTCACTGCATCCTCCTTGCCTTTCTTACAGAAAGTTATTGCTTTACTACATCGTGAATTTTCTATGACAGATCTTGGTCCACTTAACTACTTTCAGGGGATATCGGTGGTATGTACAGCTTCAGATCTCTTCTTGTCTCAATCTAAGTATGCTTTGGAAATTTTAGAACGGGCTCACATGATAAATTGCAACCCATGTCGCACACCGGTTGATAGTGAAAGCAAACTAGGGCCTGAAGGCCCCCCTGTGTCTGAACCAGATCTTTATCGTAGTCTTGCTGGAGCCCTTCAGTACCTCACATTCACTAGACCGGATATTGCTTATTCAGTTCAGCAGCTATTGCTCTACATTCATGGCCCTCGTGAACCACATCTTAATGCTATGAAACGTGTCTTGCGCTACATTCGGGGAACTATTGATCTTGGGCTTCAACATTTTCGTTCGACCTTGTCCCAACTAACTGCTTATACTGATGCTGACTAGGCGGGGTGTCTGGCCACTCGTCGATCTACATCTGGCTATTGCATGTTTTTAGGTGACAATCTTCTCTCTTGGTCCACCAAACGCCAAGATACCACCTCCAGATCTAGTGCAGAAGCAGAATACAGAGGTGTTGCTAATGTTGTTGCTGAAACTTCTTGAGTGAGGAATCTTCTTTGCGAACTTCACTTTCCCCTCCACACGGCTTCCATAGTCTAGTGTGACAATGTCAGCGCTGTATACATGTCAGCAAAATCCGATTCAACCTC
>JAANYP010008407.1:0-85883 GCA_020465985.1 Centrapalus pauciflorus
TTCAAGTAGATCCTTTGTCAAAACTCCATCGTCAATCTTGAATTCGTCTCCTCTTATCTTTATTTTGTTTGATTATTGGAGTTCCATCAATCTTTTTGACAAGTTTTTTTATACATGATGGGTTTTTGATCAAAGAATCAAAGCTTTGCATTCCAAACACATCTTACTTGAGCTTTTGGTTTGGGAGGCACAGGGTGGAGGCCTTTTGGGTCATTCTGGTGTGACAAAAACTTTGAAAATTTTGCAAGAGCATTCATTTCCTTTGGCCAAAAATGAAAGTTGATGCTGGCAAGGTTTGTGAAAAGTGCATTGTTTGTAAACAAGCCAAATCAAAGGTTCAACCTAATGGTTTGTACACTCTTCTTCCTATACCAAGTGAACCATGGGTTGATCTTTATACGGATTTTATGTTGGGTTTGCCAAGAACAACAAGTGGCAAAGATTCAATTTTTGTGGTTGTTGACAGATTTTCAAAGATGGCTCATTTCATTGCATAATATTTCTAATTTCTTTTTCAAAGAATTGGTTGGATTGCATGGCATCATGCCAAGATCTATCGTGTCTGATCGGGACACCAAGTTTTTAAGTTATTTTTGGAAAACCAAGTGTATGATTCACAACTTCGGTTTGTCCATCCGTTTGGGGATGACAAGGCATAAAAAACAAAAGCTTTGTTCCCAATTTGTTGTGATCAATAGTTGGGGGAGAAATGTGAAAACTTGGGAGCAATGCTTACCCCATGTTGAGTTTGCATAAGATCGAAATGTGCATTCCGCTACTAAATTTTCACCCTTCGAGATTGTATATGGATTTAAGACATTAACTCCTATGTATTTCTCCTTTGCCTGTGAATGAGCATTTGAATTTAGATGGCAAGAAGAAGGTAGAATTTGTCAAGCAAATCCATGAGAAGGCAAAATGCAACATTGAAGAGCGCACCAAGAAGTATGAACAACAAGCGAACAAGGGAAAAAAAGAAAGGTCACTTTTGAACCAGGATATTGGGTGTGGCTTCATATGAGAAAGGAACGATTTCCACCAAAGAGGAATTCGAAGTTGATGCCTAGAGGAGATGGACCATTTCAAGTGTTGCAGAAAATCAATGACAATGCTAACAAACTTGATCTTCTTGATGAGTATAATGTTCATGATGCATTTAATGTGGCTAAATTCAGTCCTTTTGATGCAGATGACGATTTGAGGACAAGTCACTCTTAAGATGGGAGAAATGATGAGAACCCAACCAATGATCACAAGATCCATTAAGGAGGAAGATCGGAACTATCACAAGGTCTAAATCCAAGATGTTCCAAGATGCTACCAATGGACTTATTAAATCTTGTCGGAATAATAACCAAGCAAGCTTCCTAATTTTGCTACAAGTTGAGGCCCAAGACTAGCCCTTGTTCTCATAGCCCAAGTTGTGGTTATTTACCCAAACATAGCCCATGAATAACGAATTTTGGCCAGCCCCACAATTAGCCCATGTTTTTTTAACCATAACTGACTCATTTCAAGCCTGATTTGAGTCAATAAAAGCCCAATAAAGGACCATTTGCCACGTCCAGGAAGCTGCTAGAAAGAGTGTCCATGTTAAATGCAGTTTTGAAGATTAATTACAAGGAAATTTGAAAGTCTTCACTTCATTTCAAGGCATTTTGAAGGTCATGGCCATTTACTTGAAAACCTAAGGATTTTGCAAGATACAATGAACCAACACACATTCTAGATGATTCAAGTGATGAAATTTCAGGAAGGCCCTTTTGATAAGTAGTTTTGCTTATTTGATCGCATATCGTAATAGCTTTTGTTACTTATCTAGATGGTTGGTTTTCCTTATATTTTCATCTATAAATAGTGGCCAAAATTTTCATTTGTAATCATCCTTCATTTGAGTAATATTGTGAGTTTTTAACACTTCTTGTTCCTTTCGAACTTTTAAAACTTATCAAGTGTTCTAGCTTGTGGCGTTAAAAACTTATTAATCAACTTGGTGGGGTTGGTATTGAAGTTTAATTATACCAAGGCTTTATAAGAAACAGGTCGCGGTTTCACCATCTATACCAAGGTTCTTGCCTCATTTATAGGCAACGGGTAGCGGTTCTATCCATTTCTCATAATAACATCCAATAGAAAAATCGGGTAACTCGTGAGCAATCTCATATTCATCGGGTGAGATCACCTCATTTGATACCCTATGACTGGTGGCCATCCAATGATTCCCATTCATTATCACACACCTCTTTGAATTGAAAAACCTCTTGCCAGCCATTCGATTATCCCTTATGGATTCAGAGTAACTCCAAATTCTAGGATTTCAATAGTCATTTTGGACTTCCTATAACTGTTGACATCCATATGACGACGTCTTAGATATTCTACAAGATCCTCTTCAGTAACGAACCATCACTATTAAACGAGTTCTCATAGTTATCACTCGCCTGTTCATTATTAATCAAATCTACCGTCCGATTGGTTAACTAAAAGACCACTTGATTGAAGTTCCTCCATTCATGTCATAAATCGTGGCTCCAATTCCCATTCCATATGCATCGTGTTGTGTGATGTTTCTCTTTTAAGGCATTTTCAACGAGACATTCGGCTCATATACGAACTCATGCTCAACAAATAAAGAACTTAGATAAATCTTGTTGGTTCATTGAATGTCAAGGACAGTCCTTCTAGCCGACATTGATTCAATGAATAACTTGGATTCGATATCAAATTTGGTCAATCCAAGAAAGTACATTAGAATGAAAAGAAAAATGAACTTTAATAAGAAAATGATAAGTGATAATCCAAATTCTTCATTATGAGTGATCAACACGTAAAATTCGATTGTATAATCATCAATCACTTTAGACCCCTTTCTCAGATTCCACAACTGTTAGTACAACACTGTTGAAAGTTACAAGGCAAAAAGTTGGACAACGAACTTTTTTTCATTATCCTTTCATGATTCAATCTTTCACTTCTCGGGTTTGTTCGCGTTTGTTTCAACCGTTGGCACCATGCTGATGCCCTACTATAGAGCATGGTGCCTGTTGGTACATCCCGTGTGACGATAGCAGTCTAAGTTGTCTTACATTGTGATTTTGCATATGTTTGGTATATATATATTATATATGATTGATGTTTATCAGTGTTTGTATGTTTGAACTTGATGTAACGTATTACAAGAAGTTCAAACATAAAACTCAAAGGTAAAATCAATCATAAGGTAATATTATAAGTTTCATCTCTTAAGTGTTTAAGTGTAAAAGGCTAGATTCGAATTTCTTAAGGGGATACATTCGAATCTGAGATAGATTCGAATGAGTCCATAGATTCGAATATAGGTTAGATTCGAATCTGTCAGATGGACAGATTCGAATGAGGCCTTAGACCAGATTCGAGGTTGGCCCACAACAAACTCGAATCAGGGTCTATAATTAGGGATAGACTTGAATGATTAGCAGACCTTTGGCAGAATTCGTGAGGAATTAAGCAATAGGCGATCTCGAGTTTATCAGCTAGGTGAGTCCCGTTTCGGAGAGAATTAGTACGTAGGATCGTTCGTGTGTCGTTCGTTCAGCGTCTAATAGTCTCCGTGTTTTCCGTTGGTTGAGAGTTGTCCGTCTAACCGTCAACGAGGATTCCGCACTCGTTAACGGATCCGCGTCTAGATAGATCTTGCATTGGTAGACCTTACAAGTGGTATCAGAGACAGCGGAGTGTTCGTGGTGTTCTTCGTGTTCATCAGAAACATTCTAGGTTTCTTGACGCTAGTTGGACGTTTTTCTCTCAAAAACGTGTTTTTGAGCTTAGCAAATTCATATTCGGGAAACACTTTGTCGTTTTTCACGTTTTTGGTCGAAATCATTATTTTTCGTTTGAAAAATAGTGATTTAATCCGTAAAACGTCAAAAAATCAAAGTGTTAGCCGTTTTTCGAGTTTGCGGCGCTCGAATCTATAGGGGTAATTAGGGTTTTACTTTATTTTCGAGTCTAACCAAAATACGCTCCTTTCGAGTCAATTTCAGTCAGTTTCGAGTCTGTGGTGTTTCGAATCTGTTACTACATTCGAATTGGATCTCGAGTCTATATTGTTTCGAGTTTGTTTCGAGTTTGTTACTGTTTCGAGTCTTTGCTTCGATTCTGCTGAATTTCGATTCTGTTGTGCCTTCGATTCTAAGGGTCTTCGAGTCTAAGGGGTCCTTCGAATCTGACATATCTTCGAATCTAAGGAATAGTTCGAATCTGACATATTTCGAATCTAATTGAGTTAAAATACTTAATCGAATTTAATCCCAAATAAATTGGAATCTAATTACATTCGAATCTATCTAGATTCGAAAGAGTTAATTCACATTAGTTTCGAATTAAATTAATTAAGTCTAAATTCAATTTGTTTCAGAAAAGATGTCAAATCTTCAGAAATTCCTTGAAATGGATCACGAAGTTGGGAAGGCCAATGCACCACCTAAGCTGATGAAAGTTGAGGATTACTACTGGTGGAAGGACAGATTTACGGATTTTGTACGATTCAACGATATGCGCATGTGGGTGTGCATTGATGAAGGGTACATTCCACCAGTATCTGAGGTAGAAGGCCGTCAAAAGGTTCTGTCATACCAGATGATGAAAGAGGATGACAAGAAACTATTTGAAGCTGAAAACAAGGCTTTCTCTATTATCCGAATGGCGTTACCTCAAGATATCTTGCACACATTTCGGACTCAAAGGACGTCGAAAGAACTTTGGGAGTCTCTCCAGAAAAGGTGTGAGGGTAATCCACGAGTACGAAGAAAGCGTACTGAGCTGTTGACCCAACAGTTTGCGATTTTCAAGGCTCTTAAGGATGAACAGTTGGATGATATTATCACACGATTCTATCATCTGATAACAGAGCTTGAAAGTCATGGCATTGAGTACTCGGACAGTGACAAGAACAATAAGCTTCTTGATGCTCTACCAGCCAAATGGGCTATGTACGTGGCAATGATTAAGCTGAATGAAGATAAATACTATGCTCAATCACTGGATGACATCGTGGGAACGTTGAGGGCATATCACTTCGAAATGATAAAGGCTGAGACTGATTACGAGCAAGTCCAAAATCCGGCTATGTATTTTGGAAAGACATCAAAATCATCAGTGACAGCTGATCAGAAGAGTGCTACAGCGTTTTTCACCGGAGAAACGTCATCGCCACCAGAGTCCGAAGACTCACTGAATCGCGCGTTCTTAGGGTTAGGAAGATCGGAAGAATCGCAACCTCAAGTCCAACAGGCATCGACCAGTCAAAGCTATTCGAAGATGCCAATGAGCGCAAAGTCGGCGGAAGAACATCTGAATCTGCTTGCTTCGTTTGTGGCCGCATACGGAAATTGCGTTCAAGGGAAGATTAATGATCCGGCTCTTTGGGATGAAGACTACGATCAGGTCGACCCTGATGACTTAGAGGAAATGGATCTGAAATGGCAACTGGCCATGGTGACCCAGAGGGTTAAAAGATTCATTAAGAGAACTGGAAGAAATCTGCAGATGAATAACAAGGGGATAGGATTTGATAAGTCCAAGGTCAAATGCTACAACTGTCAGGGATTGGGACATTTCGCGAGGGAGTGTCAAAGACCGAAGGTAGAAACCTACCAGGGGCAGAGTCAGCATCAAGGACAGTACCAAAGTCAGTCCCAACAGAGATATCTTCCGAGTTCTTCGTTTGGTCAAGCCAATCTAGCGGGTCTGATATCCAATGTCACTTCTGACAGACAGCTAGATGGTTCTTATGACTGGAGTTCACATCCGGAGTCCAATGCTAGAGCTTTCATGGCTGAAGTTACGGAAAATGGTTGTGAAGAGGATGAGCAGACCACAAGGGACAGCAGTCCGATGTGGGTAGAGAAGGCGAATGATCAGACCGTGCTGGAGTTTGCTGCTCAGATGGCCAACGTGGAATCTGACAACTCAAAGGTTAGTCTTTCTTATTCTCTATTTCATGAATTATGTGCTTTATGTGTTAGTTCTAACGATAGGTTAAATCTAGTCTTAGACTCACATAAGACCATAGCTGCTCAAAATGAAAACTTAAAAATAGAAAATGCTAGCCTAAATGATATAAAACAAGATTTAAAAGAAAAGCTTAAGGCTGATGCTCAAGACGTAATTGTTCTAAAAGACAAACTGAGTGAGCAGTGTGTTAGGATAGAGCTTATGTATGAGCACGTAGAAGCCTTGACCAAAAGTCTGAAAGACAAGGACATAGAGCTAGCCGAGACCAAAGTTAAGGTAGCAGAGGCAAATAGCAAGCTGGAAAAGTTTAGGAATTCGAGCCTAAACCTAGGGAAAGTCTTAGATGCCCAAAGACAGTCTAAGAAGCCTGTAGGTCTAGGTTTCACGAAATTCCTCCACCGTTCAATGCAAACTATGTGCCTCAGCCTCAGGAGAAAACTGACAACTCAGTAGACTTAGAGGACCTACCTGAACCGACACCTGAGCCTAAAGCTGATAATACACCTAAGGTGACTGACTCAACCGTCAAGGTCAAGCAAGTGAAATTTGTGTCTTCCTCCAGTGAAACACCTGCAGGAAAACAGAAAATTTCATGGGCTGACCAGGTCGAAGAGACAGACTCTGTAGATGTACCAAAGGTAATAGACACTAGTGAGACACCTAGATCTAAGGGACCAACCAAAAAGTCCATGGATAAGATGTCTTGCTTTAGATGTCACGAGAAAGGGCATGTTGCTTCTCACTGTCCAAATAGGAAAGCAGAACTTACCCCTAAGACAGTGAACCCAACACCTGTTAAGCCCTCACCAAGTGTGGCGAGCACGAGTAGTTCTCAGAGTACCGAGAAAACTGTGCTGGCCGCACCAAAACCTGTTGTGAAACAAACACCGGTTAAGGTTGGACCAAAAGAGGTGGTTAGGACAAATTCACCGAATCGTGTCTTTAATCAATCTAGGTCAGCACCTCAACAAGTCTATAGGAGCACCACACCTAGCAGGTCACACACTCCAGTTAGGTCACATACTCCTGTTAGACAATATGTTCCGGTAAAAGCTCAAGGATCACAGTCTGAAATGCATTATAATAAGACTTATTCTAGAGCATCACAACAAATGCCTACTCAAAGGCAAAGAGTGAATCTAAATCACTCGGCACCACAACAGAATTCAGTTCAAAGGCCCAAGTCACCTGAAAGGCGAGATGGGTACTTGAAAGAGTTCAAGTATGTGGACGAGAATGGTATTACCAAGTCAGTCATGGCTTGGGTTCCCCGTGATAACTAACCTATTTTTCTTTAATGTGCAGGAGATAACTACCGGTCCAAACAACAAGTGGTTCGTCGACAGTGGTTGCTCCAGGCATATGACGGGGGAAAGAAGTCTTCTCACAGACTTCAAGGGGGGTAATAGGGGATTTGTATCATTCGCTGGCAACAAAGGAGGGAATATCACTGGAACTGGAGAAGTCACTAATGGGACGATTACATTGGATCAAGTTTATCACGTTGATAAACTGGTTCATAATCTCAATAGTGTATCTCAAATCTGTGATAAGAAGAACTCGGTGTTATTTACTGACACTGAGGCGTTAGTGCTCAAGCCGGGATTCAAGATACCTGAAGATTGGATATTGATGCGGGCTCCAAGGAAGAATGACTTGTACATGCTCGATATGAACAAGCCAGATAATTCGATGGGTCCGATCTGCTTACTATCAAAAGCTTCGGAGACGGAATCGGTTTTGTGGCACAGACGCATGGCTCACTTGCACCTAAGGAAAATGAACTACATAACGAAGAATGGTTTGGTGCAAGGTGTGCCTCTGAAGAGCTTTCAATTTGAAGACAAGTGTCTACCGTGCATGAAGGGCAAGCAACATAAAAAGACACACAAGTCCAAGAAGCTGAATTCCATAACCTCGACATTCGATTTGTTGCATATGGACCTTTTCGGCCCTATCAACAAAAGGAGTATAGGAGGTAGTTGGTTTTGCTTAGTTATCACTGACGATTACTCATGGTTTTCATGGGTTTTCTTTTTAGGTACGAAGGACGAGACGGCTGCAAAGCTCATCGGGTTCTTAGACCAAGTGGAGAACTCTTACGGAACAAGGGTTAAACATATTCGTAGTGATAATGGGACCGAATTTAAAAACTCTATAATTGGTGTATATTGCCTATCAAAGGGCATCGTGCATCAATTCAGTGCACCATATGAACCTCAACAGAATGGGGTGGCCGAACGTAAAAACAGAACATTGATTGAGGCTGCAAGGACTATGCTTTCGGATTCAAAGCTTCCTACCATGTTTTGGGGGGAGGCAGTGAATACCGCGTGCCATATTTTAAATAGAGTTCTTACAGTCAAATCATTGAACAAAACATGTTATGAAATTTTGAATAAACGGCCACCTAACTTAACTGGATTCGAACCGTTTGGAGTACCATGTACACTTTTAAGAACAAAACATCAACCGAAGTTTGGTGAAAAGGCTGACGAAGGATATTTCCTAGGTTATGTGCCAAACTCACCAAACAAACGGGTGTTTAACAAAAAGAGTGGTACTGTGGAGATTGTGTATAATATTGAAGTCACAAGTTATACACATGAACCCCAAACTGGTCCGGAATGGATTTTTGACTATGATAAGTTATTTGAGTCATTTAACATTCCTTTGGATGATACTGCAGGTACAATCGATAAAGACATGGCAACGTTGCACCTAAATGACGATGGCCATATTTTTCCAAGGACCACGTTCGAATCTACGTCCGAGCCTACTGCGACTGTAGATGGGTCTCCAGAAGTTGCTAATCCAGAAGAACCTAACACTGAGAATCAGACTCAAGCATCAAGTTCTGCCTCTGAGGAAAACGTCCGTGAGGAAGAAAATGTGGAAGCTGAGCCTGTTCCCCCTTTAGGTGAAATAGGATCCAAATTAGGAGATAATCTAAGGATAGACGAAATAGAGACCTCTAGGATTAACAAGAACCATCCTATAGATAGCATCATAGGAAATCCTAACGAGGGTGTGAGGACTCGGAGTAGTGTAAATAACAACACTGTGTTGTTGTCGATGATAAACGACTCCGAGGCATATCATACATGTCTATATTCGTGCTTCATATCGCAAGTAGAGCCCAAAAATGTGCAAATGGCACTTAAGGACAACTCCTGGGTTGAAGCAATGCAGGAAGAACTTTCACAATTTAGGAAACTAGAAGTGTGGGAGTTAGTTCCGTTACCTCGAGGGGAGATTGCAATAGGAACCAAATGGGTTTTTAAGTGCAAAAGAGACGATCGGGGTATAGTCACGCGCAACAAAGCGAGATTAGTTGTAAAGGGTTTCAACCAAGAGGAGGGAATCGATTACAACGAGGTGTTTGCACCAGTAGCAAGGTTAGAAGCAATTAGGTTGTTTTTAGCTTTTGCCTCCTTCAAAGGATTTAAAGTATATCAACTGGACGTTAAGAGTGCTTTCCTGTATGGGAAAGTGAAGGAGTTGGTGTATGTAGAACAACCGCCCGGGTTTACAGATCCTAAATATCCTGATAGAGTATATCGATTAGATAAGGCTCTTTATGGATTACATCAGGCACCTAGGGCATGGTATGAGACTCTATCCAACCATCTTTTAGAAAATGGCTTTGAGAGGGGTAGGATAGATAGTACTCTATTTGTAAAGAGAAAAGGAGATCATTTTATCTTGGTACAAGTGTACGTAGATGATATCATTTTTGGATCATCAGACGAACAGATGTGCAAAGATTTCGAGAAGGTTATGAAGTCGAAGTTCGAGATGAGTGCTATGGGGGAGTTGAATTTCTTTTTGGGGTTACAAGTTGACCAGAAGAAGGAAGGCATGTTTATCCATCAGACCAAGTATGTCTATGACATATTGGAACGGTTTGGGATGGAAGGAACAAAGTTGACTGCCCATTTCAGCAAGCCGATTCAAGTGAATCACAATCTCGGGCCGGGTACTGAAAGTGATTCCGATGTGGATCCGACTTTATATCGGGCCATGATTGGGTCACTTATGTATTTAACTGCTTCAAGACCTGACATAATGTTTGCTGTGTGTATTTGTGCTAGGTTTCAAGCGAATCCGAAGGAGATGCATATGAAAGCTGTGAAGCGGATTCTACGATACCTCAAATCGAAACCGAAGCTGGGACTTTGGTATCACGCGGAGGGAGATCTAGAGTTGGAGGCGTTCACAGATTCTGACTACGGAGGATGCAGCCTGACGCGCAAATCTACGACTGGAGGTTGTCAGTTCCTAGGAGGGAGATTGGTGTCCTGGCAATGCAAGAAACAAACATCGGTAGCCGTGTCAACGTGCGAGGCCGAGTATGTTGCTGCTGGTAGTTGCTGTTCACAGGTTCTGTGGATACAACAACAATTGCGGGATTACGGTTTGGCTTATACTCAAACTCCAATTAGGATAGACAATCAATCTACAATTGCGATAACAAATAATCCAGTTAAACATAGTAAAACAAAGCACATAGACATAAGGCATCATTTTATTCGTGATTGCGCTGAAAAGAACTTGATCAAACTGGTAAAAGTGGCAACAGAAGATAATAATGCTGATTTATTTACCAAAGCGTTTGATAAGTCACGATTTGAGTATTTAATTCAACTTAATGGAATGCGCAACCCATAGTAAACTGACCTTAGTAGTATTTTATTTTCTTTTAGAGTAGTAGTATTTCTTTCTTTACAGTAGTCTGCTAATTTAGGTAAGTTGCTAATTTAGGTAAGTTTCTAATTTAGGAAAGTTTCTATTTTTAGTAAGTTTCTATTTTTAGTAAGTTAGTAGGTTAGCTTAGTTTACTGCTTTTTGCTATGAAAAACAAAAGAAAAAAAAGAGAAAATTACAAAAAATACAAAAAAAGAGAATATCAGAAAATGAGTTAAGTCTTAGATACATAGGTTCAAAGTGACGAAAATTAGCACCGTCGTTACAGACTCTAAGTATTTAGGCTTTCACACATAATGCAACTAAATACTAAGTGTTATACTTTATTTAGTTTGATGTGTTGGTAGGCATAATACATATAGGGAATCTCAAGGCTAATAAAATATTCTAGAAAAAGTCAAACGTGTCACTAGCTTAGATGTATGACCAATCGGTCTTAATTTTTATGTACAAGACATACAAACATTGAGTCTAAATGAGGTATGCAAACTTTCTGGGGATGTATGGCAACATCAAATACATCTAAAATGGAAAGAATAGAAATATCATATGTAACTGAGAGTCGAAAACATGCAACTCTGTTGTACGTAAGTACAGACCTGTTGTCTCTGTTTAGATTCGGGTTAGCAGACATGTCGCTTTGTTGTACGTCAGTACAGACCTGTCACCGCTATCTGCTAACTTTAAAGTTAAACCTTAAGTCGAACTAAGACACTTTGTTGTATGAGAATACAGACCTGTGTCCGATGTTTGTCTTTTAAAGAAAGTTTGCAAATACCAACAAGTTAGAATTTTGTCTGTGTGCCTTGATCATAAAAGTATGTCTATGTCTGAGTCACGTAAGATAATTTCCTGATAAATAAAAAGGCCAAGGGATATTCCGAAATGTAGAGTGTTTAACAGGGTAAAATACCAACAATCGGCTAAATGGGTATGTCACGACAAACAATCAAAGGAATCAAAAATTCCTAAGTGTGAAAGTTTAAGTACTGAAAGTTAGTATCGGACATCGCTATCTGATTGAACCTTTCTTAGACTATACTCATCAAAATTATGTTGTTTAGTATTTAGCTTAGCTTGTAAATTTATTTTTATAACTTAAGTCTAGATTAAAATTTTTTAGTCAAAATTTTATTTTATTCTATTTTAATTTTATTTTTACCTTAGCTTATTTTATTAGTATAGTTTAGTTTTTACTTAGGTAAAAGGTCAAAAGTTACTGAGGGTGCATTCAAAGTTGGATAAAATATACAATGCGTGAAATATCTGAGCTTAGGGTAAAAGATTTGGCATAGTTTATCTGGTTACACTACACAGTAGAAAATAGTTGGAAAAAGTTGAAATTATTTCAAAATTTCCGAAATTTTTCTAAGTGTTTGTAGCTTCGAATCTAAGACAGACTCGAATTTGAAGTTCTCGAATCTGTCAGTAGACTCGAATCTACACATAGACTCGAAGGTAGTTAGTATATAAAGGTCCACAGTGAAAGCATTTACTTCTCACTGTTCTCGAATCTGATTTCTCGAATCTGTCACTGGCGATCTCGAATCTAATCTCGAGTCTATCGTATTTCCACTAAACGACATTTCGTCGATTCTAAAGCTTTTGTGGTCGATTCTACTTTCAAATCTAGGTATAAGCAACATGATTGTACAAGATTTTGGTGGTTTCATACACAAATTTGGGCTTAAACATCACATTTTGATGTTTTATTGGTCAAAATAGGGTTATTCATAAATAACTAAGTTAGGACCTATAAAATATCAAATTAAAGGCATAAATCAGTGATTAGAACTTAGTTGAACTAAAGTATGTGATTTACCTAGTTCAAAATGGTTAAAATCTTGGATTTTTGTTGAAAAAAAGAGATGTCGGCCTTTCGAATCTGATAATGGACATTCGAATCTGATCATGGGTTTCTCGAATCTATCAATAGATTCGAGATGACCAGATATTCGAATCTGTCCATCAGACTCGAATAGGGTATATTCGAATCTGTCCATTACATTCGAATATGGGCACTTCGAATCTGTTACTCTCGAATCTGTACTTCATTTATTTTGTTGAATTTAAATTTTATTAAACTTGTGGAAATTTAATTGTGTTAGATTTTGTATTTAATCAAATACAAGATAAAACAAATTTGAATTTAAACAAGTTTATTGATTTTTAATAAGTCTAACAATTTTATGTATTGTGCAGATATGGCGCTTCGTGCTTTTGTTCCCAAGCACAATATGGTACTGAATCCTGCCCATAACATCCCTGAGGCGCAGGGATTTCGAGAAGTTTTAGATTTTCTGGCGGAATCTAGAATAAGTTATGTGTTGTATGAAAACATTCCGATTGTGATATCCTATGTACGTCAATTTTACGATCACTTGCAGGTGGACTGCACTGTCACCCCGACAGTGTTAAGAACTAGAATTGCCGGACAACCTTTGGTTTTCTCCGCTGATATTTTGAGACAAGTGCTGCAGTTGGGTTCCCTAGAACAAGAAGACGGGCCTACAGACTTTCCTTTAAGTATTAGGCAAGCAGCTTTTTTGAGAATGGGATACAGCTTGGACGTTACAAAATCTTCATATATGAAAAGCGGGTTGATAGGACAATGGCGTTTCTTGGTCCATGTGTTTATGATCTGTTTTGCGCCTAAGAAAGCTGGTTTTGATTATATAGTATCAAAAATCCAATCAGCAATGATCGCGATGGTATACAATAAGAAGTTTAGTTTCTCGCAGCTGATTTTCTCAGAATTTATCCATCAAATCACGGCTCCTGAGAGAGAAAGGTTCCTTTTGTATCCGAGGTTCGTGATGATGTTGATAAGGCACTTCTTGCCTGAGTTGCCACAATCAGACGATGCATTGAGCGTTAATGTTATGGAGAAGCGCATTTACTCTGACTGTTCCTCACACCGAGGAAGGTTAGCAGTTCCGGTGGCACGTCCACTATTTGGTGCAATTCTGGATAGGGAATTTCAAGCCCCAGATATTGCCAACTGGGCAGGTGAAGTCGAAGTTCAGCCTCAGCAGCAACAGCAACAGCAACAGCAACCGCATCAACAACAAAAACAACGACGTGAACAGCCTCGTGTTCGTTCTCGTGATCCAAGGCGAAGACAAAGAGATACTGCAAGTCAGACTCAGGCGTCTAGGCCTTCTACGAGTCAGCAACCAGAAATGCAGGAAGCCGGGCCGTCAATTGTCCCAAATGAAGCTGATCAATTGTGCCAAACGCTAAATGAAATTTGGGAGGCGGGTCCACATGCAAATGAAGATATAGCTGCTGCATTAGTGGGAGAATTACTTGAGCCTCCAGAAGGAGAAGAAGATGTGCTGAGGGATGTTGAGAATTATGAGCCAGAGCAGGCTGATGACGTTTCGTCATCTTCAGCAACTGAGTCAGAAGAGATGGAGGAGGTAGAAGTTGAAGCTCCAGAGTCAAGGTCTGCCGTTCCTGAAGTTCAGATTGGAACTTATGGTTCGCGACTGATTATTAATGAACGTGGTTCTAGGAGGCGATGGGACAGGGAATCGGAGGAGTCTGATTTCGAAGAAGACGAAGTTTCTCAACTTGTGACGAGGCAACGGGCCAAACGTCACAGGTTCATGCAAGGATCCTCGTCAGTCTCCGCAGATCAACCAGAAACTTCTCAATCTCAAAACCCTCAACCTCAAGAACAAGAACCTCAAACCACCACTCCACCACCACCACCTCGCGATGAACCATATATTCCATCGCCAATACTTCCTACTCCGTTACAGTCCATTCCATCAACCTCATCCTCATACGCCGACAATCAAAGGTTTCAGCAGCTCAAAGCGCGAGTCGACTTCCAAAATATCCAGATCTTAGGCCTAACAAAGGCAGTCGGCGAGATTCAAACTCATAATGCCGATCTAAAGAAGATTGTGGACATAGTTCAGGAAGAGAACTTAGAGCTAAAAGCCTTTGTTTGCGATCAGTCAGCCGAGATAAGGTCGATGCGCTCCCTTATTGAGCAGTTAATGAAGAATCTACAGGCTCAGGGGGAGACATCGTGCCGTGATCAGGAAGCACAGAGGTCGAGAGATGAAGATGATGAAGACAACCAAGGCAATGATCCCAGCCCACAAAGACAGAATGAGCCAGTAGATTTTTCTGCTGCTCAGACTGCTCAATCTGAGGGGGAGCCTAGTACAGGGGGAGAAGTAGGAGGAGCGGGAGGTAAAGCTGGTTCTTCAAGGACTTTAGATAGCGACATGATCGATGCGCTAAAAGATATTGAAGAAGAGCTGATGGATTTTGATTTTGAAGATGATCTTGAAGATTTAGAAGAAGGTGAGTTTATTCCAGATGATGTCGCTGACTGGAGATCTGATGATGAAGTGATAGATGATGAAGATGATCACGTTAATGAAGTAATAATCAATTCACAACCAATCACTGAACTGTATGAAAGCCAAGATCATAATGTGATTGATATTGATTACATCAAGGTAGCCTCAGCTGAAGATAAAGACCTTGAAGAGGCTGAGAAAGAGCCATCTAGAGCTGATCTGTTAAATCTTTGGTTCAAGAAGGAAGAAAAGAAAGACCAGCTGAAGATGAAGAAGAAGATGAGGAATCCAGGTGCTGGAAATTTTGCTGGAGGGATTATTAGCTGGTTCTTTGACAGAGAACTGCAGCTGTTTATTTTGAAGAGAAGAGATGGCCTTCAATACTTGAGGCGGACACTGAAAGCTTTTAATTCATTGCCCAAGATTGAAGTAAAAGAGTTAGCCTGGAAGGAGCTGATTAATATTGGAGATGATCCCTACGCGAGCGTTATTGAAAGAATTATAAGGAAAGAAGGGCGATCAGGCAAATTTGAGAGGCTTAAGCCGAGATTAGGCAAAAGGGTCGAGGATGGATCAAGGATAGATCCTCATACTGGAAGACCTTGGGCCAGAATGGTGTACAAGCCAGTCAAATGTCTGAAGAAAGTACCTATGAAACCAATGCCACAGAATGTTTTGAGCAACATGAAGTGGTGGTACCTAGAGATTGACACTGCTGAAGCTATCATGGAAGATCAAGACGAGCAGGTCATTTTGAAAGTATATGATCCTTTGCATTTGATAAACCTATCTAAGGACGACTTGAAGAAGCTTCACGATCAGCCTATCTTCTTCACTGAACCATGGAGATCTGAAGCCAGGAAGTTTCAAAAGATAGTTAAAGTTTGTATAGATGCGGGATTATATGCAGGTAGTAATATATATAGCTCTAGTACTTAAATTTGATGTCATGTAAATAATTAGAAGCTATCGTCAAGGGGGAGTCTGTTGGTACACCCTGTGTGACGATAGCAGTCTAATCGATTATGATTTAGGTAATATTCTGAGTTAACCAGTATTTTGATATATATGTTTAATATGTGTTTGTCTGTTACTGATTGTGTGTTTGAACTTGATGTAACATATTACAAGAAGTTCAAACATAAAGGTCAAAGATTATGTCAAGCATAAGTTAAAACATAAGTTTCATCACTTAAGTGTTTAAGTGTATTAGGCTAGATTCGAATAGGTTAAGGATGGCATTCGAATCTGTGATAGATTCGAATGAGACCATAGATTCGAATATAGGTTAGATTCGAATCTGTCAGATGGACAGATTCGAATGGGCCTTAGGCCAGATTCGAGGTTGGCCCACAACAAACTCGAATCAGGGTCTATAATTAGGGATAGACTCGAATGATTAGAGAGACCTTTGGCAGAATTCGTGAGGAATTAAGCAATAGGCGATCTCGAGTTTATCAGCTAGGTGAGTCCCGTTTCGGAGAGAATTAGTACGTAGGATCGTTCGTGTGTCGTTCGTTCAGCGTCTAATAGTCTCCGTGTTTCCGTTGGTTGAGAGTTGTCCGTCTGACCGTCAACGAGGATTCCGCACTCGTTAACGGATCCGCGTCTAGATAGATTTTGCATTGGTAGACCTTACAAAAAATTTATTATAAAATGTCCATCTTACCCTTAAAACTAACTTTTGAGTATTTTGATGATAAAAAACTTCTACGTCCCAAAGGGTTCCCGTAGTGTATTGTTCTAAGCTGTAGAGGGGGTGAATACAACAAATTAAAACTCCACACTATTTTCTCAATGTTTGTGTATATTATTAACAAGTGTTAATTACAAACAAGCTTGACTGCGGAAAGGTTCAAACTGAAATGACAGATATAACAGATGTTAGACTAGATACAATGAATACACTCACTAAGATGAACTCTCTAATTTTACAAGACACAGATGTACAACTTGAATAATAGCAGCTTGTACACGCGTTACTGGTTTATTCAAGCAGACTTGCATTCATGGAAAAACACACTTCAATGCACGATCTGAATATCTCATTCTTGGTTTTCTCAAAATCCTTAGAAGCTTCCTTTTATACTCTCACTGAGAATCTCAATGAAGCTTCTTCATTGGACCATGAGATAGTGGTATGTCTTTCCAAAAAGAACAACTTTTCTACACATTCTGATAAAACAGACTTGTCTTCATGTGACAGAATCTTTATCTTTTCCTTTTTGTCTCTGTTGCATAAGCCTTTAACCAAAGGAGAATGTCAACTTTGCATCTTTCTTCTTTTGTTAAGGCCATTTTGATATAAGAAAAGGTATGTCACCCATTTCAAATATCCACTTTGTCTTCATTTAACAGAACAACGTAGGCAGCTTTAGCGTCTTCTATTTTCCACTTTGTCTTCGACTTGTAAACTGATCTTGTTGTCCAAAACAATACATGAGGACTTGGAAACATATTCCATAAAGTGTTTAGCATGTTCACAAAGTACAAATTCTGTTCACAAAGAACAGAACACTTAGAATCTGTCCAAGCTGCTCAACAGAATAGAGCAGCATAGACAGTTTATGTCCAGCCTGTTCAGCAGACAGAACAACTTGGACAATCTGCCTTTATTGCAACGAATGCAACAGGGTAAGCAGCTTTGACTTATATTTCAAATCACTTTTCACGTTTCAATTAGGCATTATAGGCCTTAAATTATACCTTCAAGTGCATTAAACAGGTTTCATTAATAATCTCCCTTTAATATGTAGATCAGGTTTGACCGAGTCCTTTTTGTGCCCAAAAATCTCCCCCTATTTGCAATAATCATGTCTAAGCTGATTTTATCAATAATCACTATATATTTCTACAATACATTTTGCCGAAATGAAATTACAACATCAAGGTAAAGTAAAATATCAGCTTTATTTATGTTGATTTTGATTACATAAACAACACATGTTTTTACAAGAGTACAAGTGATGTACTAATGTAGATTACAACTGATGTAAAATAAAAGTTACAACTAATGTAAGAAAGTACGACTAATGTACATAGAAATCTCAACATGTTGGACTGTTGATGATGGGAGCAAGTAATGGCAAGCCTGTCCAACTTATCGACAACTTCCATTCTTCATCTACTCAAGTAGTAGATGGACTTCAACGCAGTGGTGGCACTCCTTCAAACATCTCTTCAAGCTGTTCCCTGGTTTCATCCATTTCTTCCATTTCAACTCTTAGGAACATGAAACTAGGATGTTGAAGGTCCCCTCTTTCGAAAAAGCCTCTGAGCTGGTCCCAGATGGCTGCTCTCTACTTTATGTATCGCCTAGGAGTCAGCAAGTCTGAACATAAAAAGCTGTTTGAGACCAACCTTGTTCAAGTCTGATGCTCTTTGGAAGCACTTTTTCTTTGTAAGGGGATCTACAAAAATACCCCCAGCTCAGGTTCTTCAGTCAGCTTATCTTCCTCATGTTCTACTCCTTTAGGCAGGCTGTGGTCAACTCCTTTGATTTCCACGGCTACATCACCTTGTCAATCATTATCAGGAGATCCTACAGCTGTGCATCCTTTCTCCTTCTCTTGGCCTTTATCTTGGGTGTAGCTTCTGAGGTACCCTTAATTTGTTCTTCTGTGATCAGGCCAAGATCGTTCACTCTCTCCATTAGCTTCTTGACATATGCCCTGATAGTCTTAGCTGTTTCAGACTTAGACTGGCTCAGGGCAACTGCCAACTCCACCCATTCTCTAAATCCCATTTGGGCAACATCAGTGTGTTCATATGCCTCCAGTTCTGGACCTTCAGCACCCATTCTGGTAGTCTGCAACTTCCACTGTTTGCCTTTTCTTGAATTGGGAATAGCATTAACAATTGGTTCCCTGATAAGTCTTTTTTCAACAACATCAAAGAACTTTTTCCTTGCCAGGTTGTCAAAGTGAATCTGGGCTCTTCCAGAGGAGGATGTTTGCTTGGATTTGGTCACAGAGACCTGAGCACCCTGTTCCTTTTCACCTTCCTTTTCAACCACTGAATCCTTAGCAGCCTCTAGCAATTTTCTTTGGACATCCAAAGAAGGCATTTTAATTTTACTTGCCTCTTTAAATGCAAAGGATCTTGCAGCTCTGGCAGAGGCTTCTTCTTTCTTTTGTCTTTCAAGGACTTGGAGCTGTTCATCTCTGTATTCATAGTATTTTTCCATAGAAGCACCCATTTCTTTAGCTCTTGCCTTGTTAAACTTTAGTTGTGCATCTCTTAGATGGTTAGGGTCTACAGATGCTTTCTTCTTTTCTTTTGCTGTTGTAGTTGGAACACCTTCAAGAACCTCTTTCTCTTCTTCTTCTTCTTGCAAACTCAGATGCCTCTTTCTGCTTGGCCCGTCCCCGGGAATGGATTCTTCCCCCTTAGTTTCTGCATGGTTTGGAGATCCAACCTGAGTAGGCTAAGCAGCTTCAGTGTGATGGCAGACATCCTCAGTGGGACCTGTTTGTCATAAACCTACTTCTTGACCAACAAATGCTGATTTCTCCTTACAAGGAGAAGAAGATTTCTCCCCCTTAGACTTTGTCTTTGAGGCACATAACTTCTCCTCCTTTGAAGGAGATGGCACATAACCTTCAACATGTGGTCTACATGGAGAAACAAATTCAACATGCTTAGCAGCAGGCTTGGAGCAAACCAGGCTATGCACTAAGAAAGCCAGATTGTCCTTAAACTCTGCAAGCTGGGTAATGCAGGTCTGAAGAGAGGTTGATTGAGAATCAACATTGGAGGACAAATTTTAGAGGTTTTCCCTCTCAGAAGCTGTGAAAAAAAAACTTTGAAGTTGTGCAAGATGTAGTTCAAGAGAGTCTTGCACATCATCAACGTTTGATGACCCAGAATTGGACAGAGAGACAATGAGAGTGTTTAAGCTGGACAATGTAGAGGGAAGGGTAGTAGTGCAAGTGGTGAGGATAGTGGACAGCTGTTGGGTGATAGCTGTCATAGAGGACACAGAGTGTTGTTGAGTAGAAAGGATAGAGGAGAGAGTAGTGGAGATATTTTGCAGCTGTGCAGTGAGTGCAAGTGGCTGTGAGGACTGATCAGCTTGAGAAGGGGTTGGAAAGGAATTATTGAACAAATCAAAGAATCCTTTGAGCTGTGTAGACACAGAGTCTGAGATTGTTAATGGTAGTGAGGTAATGGAATTTTCCAAAGAACCAACTTTGTTGGTTAGCAAAGAAAGTTGATCCTTCCAAGGAAGATCTTTGGGGGATGGAGGAGTATGGTTGGACTGTTTTGATTGTGTAGATGGTGAAGAATGAGAATAAGATGAGGATGAGGCAGGTGTTTGAGGATTTATGGGGGAAGGTATGGATACTTTGGAGAGAAGTTCCAAAGCCTGGGCATAAGTAAGATGGCCCAGCTTGGAAGGGTCAAAGGATTCTTCAGCAGTGCCTGTAGCTGCTTCTTCAGAAGAAGGGGTAGGAGATGGTGGCCTTTCTGATGCTGCTTTTTTTGAAGCACCTTCATCAAAGCCTGGGGTGGTTTCCTCACCAGCACCTTGGTTTATAGGTGCCTCATCATGGGAGATGGGATTTGCATTTCAACATCAGCAGTGGTGAAACATGCTGATGAGATTTACATTTGAGGAGCAGCCTCACCAGAGGGATGGTTTGTTCCTTATGGTTCATCAGCTTGGGTGGTTGGTCTTTCAGCAGGTGTTGGGTGTAAAACAGTTGTATCACTAGGAGCAGAAGATTGAGGCAGATCTACTGATGGTCTTGTCCAGCAGGTTTGGCAGCTCGTGCAGACTCAGGGTGTGTTAGAGAAGTATTAGCTGGAGACTGTGTGGACTCAGTGTGGAGTGGAGTGAGCTCCTGTCTTTCAATACCCTCGCCTGTTGGGAGGCTGGGATAGTCGATGTGGTAGTCTCCATATGTACAACTGTTGGGAGGAACCAGAGGGTCTGGGCTGACTCTGGGTGGACTCATGTTGGAGTGAAGCCTGCTCCAATGATGCTGGTCCTTCTCCCAAAATGGGAGAAGCAGCATGCGTTGCTTCTTTTTCAACCGACTCTTGTTGAGAAGAGTCAGAGGGGCTGGAATGGGTAGGTGGTTTCTTCCTAGCTAGTGATTTTCTTCTGGAGTATTGTGAAAGTGTGGGGGATGGAGGAGAAGTGGCAAGGAATTGTGTTTCGACTGGTGGTTAGACTAGGTCAGAATCAGGAGGGTTAACATGTTCCATGGTCTTAGGTGCCACAGAGGCACCAGCCACAATGGCTTCAGGTTCAACAGATGAACCAGGGTGAGAAGTCTGCACCCCCTCAGCCACAGAGGCTGATGGGGCAGACTTAGACTTAACTGTTTTTGCCTTCTTGCGGACAGGCGCAGCTTGAGTCAATTCCAGGACCCTTTTTACAACTTTGGGCCTGGATTTGGATTTTCCCTCGGGAGCAGTCACTAGATTCCACCCTCACAACAGAGAGTCCTTCCACCATGCCAAGCAACCTCCGCAAAGGTGTAGATAGAGGAGGCTTATTTAGGAGTACAGTGGTGTAGAAAACTCTATTCCCAATCACTGGGAATTCAGCAGCAAGTAACATAGGCTGAAAGTTATCGAGATTCTTACCACAGACATGCTTGAAAATGAGGCTTAGAAACCTTGGGTATCTAACAGCAGCTGGACGTGTTTCCTGCTGCACCAGGTTCCTCAAATTCACAATGATCCAACGAGCCATGTTCAAAGTAGTCCCATCTACAAGCTGTAGGACTATTGGGATTTCATCACGGCTAAGTTGGTCATAGGAACCAACTTTGCTGCTGAAGCGCATTACCACAGAGGCAAATAAGAAGCTATAAGTAGGTGAGAGATCCTTTCTGAACAGTGTAGCTCCAACTTTGGATTTTGCTACACCACAAAAGCGTATCATATTTCCGATCTGATCATTTTCAGGCTGTGGCTGCTCATATGTTTCTGCCACAGGGAGATGAAGAACTTCCCTGATGAGATCAGTAGTGATCTCAATGGTCTGAGTCCCATTGAGAATGGTTGCCCAGATGATTTTGGTTGCTGGGTCGTAGGCACAAATGTACCAATATTCATACACCATCTCCTGTTACAGGACACCAGGAGATGCAGTCATGGCATAGTGTAGTGGATGAACCTTCAGAAGCTCCACCATATTCTCATTACCTTTCCCCACATTGTTTTTGGGAATGGTTAGGTTGGCAATGTAGTTTGTGGGTTTCAAGGTCAACATCGTGGTAACAGACAGATGTTTCTCAACATCCTTACCAACGAACACTTGAAGCAAAGGGTTGTTTTGGTGAGCCATTTTTGGAGTAGTGGAAATATGAGTGATGGACACTTAGTAAATATTAGGGTTCTTTGGGAGTTATTGTAGTAGTAGAGGAAGAAGAAGATGAAACAGTAGAGGAGGTATTTATATGATTCGAATGTGAGTGGGTAGGAGAGAGAAAGGTTTGCGCGGTTGATTTGAAATGTTCTTTAACGGAAAACGGAACGATTGTCCATGTCAGAATGGTTGTCAGACTACTTGAACCTTTATAGTCACTAACACACGTTAATACACATTATCCATATATGATTAAGTTAAATAAATATAGAAATTAAGTAACTTAATTATGAAGAAAGGTAATTAAAACTGATGATCTAAGCTATTGGTTAAACCTATGATGAGCAGGGTTCATCACAAACTGTTCATTCCTCAAGCTGTTCCTTCAACCTGTGCAGCTATGCAAGAACAGGTTATGTTCAATAGCTGACCAGGTTACAAGAGAATGTCTCGTATGACAGATTAAGAGAGTGAGCAGGTTGGGGGTTTGATCAACAGACCAAGTTTGAAGTGAAAACTGATGGTTTCAAACCTGTTATACGCTCATGCTATTCAAGTTTTCAGAAATTGGCTAGGTATAGAACATGCATTCCCTGTTATGAAAAACTTGAGCAGTGAGACATATAATGCCTTAGAACATTAAGGACACTTAGACACTTTTATTTAATATGCCCAGCTTTCTTACAAGATAATTGAACCTGTTTTTATCAAGATGCTAGGCGAAAATGTCTGCAAGCTGTTCATCTGTGGAAATAAAACTTACCTCCACATTGCCTTTCTAGATGCGATCCCTGATGAAATGATGTTTGACTTCTATATGCTTTGTTCTGGAGTGATTTCTTGGATTGTTGGAGATGGCTATAGCACTTGTATTATCACACAGAATAGGAGTCTTCCTGTATACAAGTCCATAGTCTTCAAACTGATGCCGCATCCACAGAAGCTGCCCACAGCAGCTTCCAGCAGCAATATACTCAGCTTCAGCAGTAGAAGTAGAAACCGAGTTCGGCTTCTTGCTACACCAACTTATCAACTTACCACCAAGGAGTTGACACCCACCTGTTGCGTTTTTTCTGTCTAGGATGCAGCCTGCAAAATCAGAATCTGAATATCCTGTTAGCTCAAGACTTAAGTCTTTGGGATACCAAAGACCCAAACCTGGTGTACCCTTAAGGTATCTGAAGATTCTTTTTACAGCAGCTAGATGTGATTCCTTAGGATCATCTTGAAACCTAGCACATAAACAAGTAGCAAACATAATATATGGTCTACTAGCAGTTAAATATACCAAGCTCCCAATAATGCCTCTATAAGTTGTTACTGAAACAGCTTTGCCACTGGCATCAGCATCCAACTTTACATTGGTTGCCATTGGGTTTTGATAGGAGAACTTTGATCAAATTTAAACTTTTTTTAAAAGATTTAAAGTGTACTTTCTTTGATTTATGAAAATTCCATTTGAGGTTTGTTTAACCTGTAATCCTAGAAAAAAAGTAAGTTCTGCCATCATACTCATTTCATATTTTTTATTTCATGAGTATTGAAAAATTCTTGCATAGCTGCTCATTACTAGAACCAAATATTATGTCATCCACATAAATTCGAACAAGCATAATATCAGACTTCACCTTCTTTATGAACAGTGTGGTATCCACTTTACATCTCGAATAACCATTGCTCATAAGAAAATCAGTTAGAGTGTCATACCAGGCTCTAGGGGCTTGTTTTAGACCATAGAGGGCTTTGTCTAACTTATAGAAAAAACCTGGATGATGTTCATTTTCAAATCCTGGAGGCTTCTTAACATACACTTCTTCTTGCAGCTTTCCATTCAAAAATGCACTCTTTACATCCATTTGAAATACCTTCATACTCTTGTGAGCAGCGTAGGCTAGAAACAAACGAATTGCCTCTAACCTGGCCACTGGAGCAAATGTTTTTTATAGTCAATGGATTCTTTTTGTGTGTATCCTTGAGCAACCAGTCTTGCCTTATTTAAAATAAATGACCTTGCTCATCCATCTTGTTCCTGAAAAACCATTTGGTGCCAATTATTGTTTTTCCTTTAGGAGTAGGGACAACTTCCATACTTTCTTTCTCTCAAACTGATTGATCTCCTCTTGCATGGCAGAGATCCAATTATCATCTTTCAGTGCTTTATCCACTTTCTTAGGCTCCATCAGGGACACAAAGCTAGAAAACATACAAAAGTTTCGTATGCGGTTCCATCTTGTTTACACCCCTTTGGTGATGTCACCAATTACTTGATCATTGGGGTGACACTTGATCCACTTAGGATCTTGCCTCAACGAAGATTCTCTTGTGTCATTTGCATCTTCAATAGCTCCTGTTGAACAGCTTTCACTGTTATCTTGAGCATGTTCACTTGTCGAACGTGACTCTCCATTGTTGAACATATCAGTAGAAAATCCAGGAAAATCAACATTGATTGGTTCAGGACATTGTGTTGTAATTAGGTCAGTACACTTATTCACATAGGGTTTATCAACATAGTCATCATCATGTCCATCATGATTAACAGGTTCCACTCTAGATGTAGTGGAAGCTTTTGAGTCCTTTTCTTCATGAATGGAATGCATGAGATCATCAAAGCTGAACTCTCCTGAAACTGATTCAGGAACAACTTTTGTTAGTACACCCTGTGTGACGATAGCAGTCTAAAGAAGTTAGCATTTTGTATTAGTCATGTTACAAGGTTTGAATGTGAACTAGTGTTTGATATATGTGTTTATATGTGTTTGATAGTTATTGATTGTATGTTTGAACTTGATGTAATGTATTACAAGAAGTTCAAACATAAAGTTCAAAGATTAATTTAAACATAAGTTAAAACATATAATTAAATAGAAGTTGTCATGTGAAATTCGAATTTATAACATTGAAGGTAAATTCGAATTTGTCATGAGGACAAATTCGAATGGGCCTTGGGCCTGGATTCGAGTTTGTCCCATGACAAACTCGAATGGATCAGTATAATTAAGGATTAACTCGAATAATTATTATACTTTTGCAGAATTCGTGTGAGCAATTAGCAAAAGGCGATCTCGAGTTTATCAGCTGATATTGTGTTCTTTCGGAGAGAATCATCACGTAGGTTCGTTCGTGGTTGATCGTACAGTGTTGTGGTAGTCTCCGTGTTCCGTGTGAGTGTTATATCCGTCAAGCCGCTAACGAGGATTCCGCACTCGCTGGTGTGTGTCGCGTCTAGATAGATCTGTGTAGTGCGAGACCTTACAAGTGGTATCAAAGCCAGCGGGGTGTTCTTCGTGTTCATAAAGATACATCCTAGGTTTCTTGACGCTTTTGGACGGTTAATCTCACGTGTTTTTGTGTTTTTCGAGCTTATCAAATAAGATTCCGGGAAATACTTTGTTGTTGTTCACATTTTTGATCGAAAACAATATTTTTACTTGTAAAAATATTGATTTAATCTGAAAAACGTGAAAAACTCGAGGTATTAGCCGTTTTTCGAATTTGCGGCGCTCGAATTTGTTAAGGAGAAATTAGGTTTTGCTCAGTTTCGAGTTTGACCAAAATACGTTCGTTTCGAGTTTCCTAAAAAGAGGTTTCGAATTTGTCCATTTCGAGTTTATCTTGGATTTCGACTTTGCAACAAAGTCGAATAGGGGACATTCGATTTTATTGGGATTCGAATTTAGTGAGTTTCGAATTTAAGTGGATATTCGAATTTAGAGACCATCGAATTTGTCATTAATTTCGATTTAATTGGATTTAAGAACTTAACTCGAAGTTAATCCCAAATAGGTTTAAATTTAATTATATTCGAATTTACCTAAATTCGAAAGAATTACTTTAAATTAATTTCGAATTAAATTAATTAAGTTTAAATTCAATTATCTTTGAAAAATGACAAGTCTACAACAGTTTCTTGAGATGGATCACGAGGTCGGAAAAGCAAATACTCCGCCAAAGTTGATGAAACTTGTAGATTATTACTGGTGGAAGGATCGGTTTGCCGACTTCACACGATTTAATGATATGCGCATGTGGACTTGTATCGACGAGGGATACATTCCACCGACAGCTGAGGTAGAAGGACGACAAAAGGTTGTTCCTTATTCTAAAATGAAGGATGACGATAAAAAGCTGTTTGAAGTAGAGAACCGTGCATACGCTATCATTAAAATGGCGTTACCTCAAGACATACTACACACCTTCCGAAATCAGAAGACAGCTAAAGAGCTGTGGGAGGCACTGGAAAAACGATGTGAGGGTAACCCGAGGGTTAGAAGGAAACGTATGGAAATGATCAAGCAGCAGTTTTTGATCTTCAAAGCATTGAAGGATGAAAAGCTGGAAGACACTATCACGCGTTTCTATCATCTGCTGACTGAGTTAGACAGTAATTTGAGTATAGTTACACTCAGAAGAATAATAAGCTTCTGGATGCTTTACCGGCCAAATGGACGATGTACGTGGCCTTGATTAAGCATGATGAGGATAAATAATATACTCTGACTCTAGAGAATGTGGTGGGAACATTGAGGGCGTATCATTTTGAGTTACTGAAGGCAGAAACGGATTATGAACAAGTTCAAAATCCAGCAATGTATTTGGGAAAATCAAAACCTTCAGTAGCAGCCGAAATGAAGACAGCTACAGCCTTCTTCTCGGGAGAAACATTGTCACCGGCTGAGCCAGAGGACGCACAGAGTAGGCCTTTCTTAGGGTTTACTAGACCAGAAGAACAGCAGCATCAGGCTACACCGGCATCTACATCTCAGGGATATTCTAAGATGCCTATGAGCGCAAAATCGGCTGAAGACCATCTAAATCTGTTGGCTTCATTCATGGCCGCCTACGGCAATTGTGTTCAAGGAAAAATCAACGATCCCGCGCTATGGGATGAAGATTATGATCAGGTAGACCCTGACGATCTTGAAGAGATGGATCTACAATGGCAATTGGCCATGGTAACTCAGAGAGTTAAGAGGTTCATCAAACGGACTGGAAGAAATCTGAATATGAGTAATAACAGGATTGGATTTGATAAGTCAAAGGTTAAATGCTACAACTATCAAGGGTTAGGACACTTCGCTAGAGAGTGTCAGAGACCGAAGGTAGAAAATTACCAGGGACAGAATCAGAATCAGGGACAGTATCAGAACCAATCACAACAACGATATCTTCTGAGTACTTCAACCAGTCAAGCAAATATAGCTGGTTTGTTATCTAATGTCACATCAGACAGACAGCTAGACGACACTTATGACTGGAGTACACATCCAGAAACGAACGCTAGATCCTTTATGGCTGAAGTGACTGAGACTGGATGTGAAGGGGCAGAGCAGATCACAGGGGACAACAATAAGTATGAAAGCAGTCCGATGTGGGTAGAGAAGTCAGATGATCAGACACTCCTAGAGTTTGCCGCTCAGATGGCCAACGTGGAATCAGATCATAACAAGGTAAGTCTGAACTTTTCTCTTTTCCATGAGTTGTTTGTTTTATGTTTTACTTCTAACGATAGGTTAAATTAGTACTAGAATCGCATCAACATATCTGCTCAAAATGAAACATTAAAATCAGATAATGCTAGCCTGATAGATATAAAGCAAGATCTTAGGGATAAGCTTAAGGATAGTTCTAAAGGACAAACTGAGCGAACAGTGTGTTAGGTTAGAACTCATGTATGAACATGTTGAGGCATTAAGCAAGGAGCTTAAAACCAGAGACATAGAGCTAGCTGAGTCTAAGGTAAAGGTAGCTGAGGCAAATAGTAAACTTGAAAAGTTTAGGAACTCATCTCTTAACCTAGGGAAAATTTTAGATGCACAACGTCAATCTAAAAAGCCTGTAGGTCTAGGATATCATGAGAGTCCTCCGCCTTTCAATGCCAACTATGCACCTCAACCTCAGGAGAAAACTGAGAAATCAGTAGACTTAGAGGAAATACCAGGACCAGTGTCTGAACCTGTAAAGGAAAATGCAACTAAGGTGACTGATACTAATGTTATGATTAAGAAAGTTAAATTTGTGTCATCCTCTAGTGATACACCTGTAGGAAAACACAAAATTGACTTTAATGATCAGGATGATGAACCTGTCACTATAGATGCACCAAAAGAACCAGACACTAGTGAGACACCTAAATCAAAGGGCACGCAAAAAAAGTCAATTGATAAAATGTCTTGCTTTTGATGTCACGAAAGGGGGCACGTTGCTTCTAGCTGTCCGTATAGGAAAGTAGACAATACACCTAAGACAGGAAAGCCAGAACAAGTTAAGCCTTCTACAAGTGTTGCGAGCACTAGTAGTTCTCAGAGTACCGAGAAAACTGTGCAAGCTACACCAAAAACTGTTGTCAAACAAATACCGGTGAAAGGTGGACCAAAAGAAGTGATTAGGACTAATTCACCAAATCGAGTCATTAATCAATCTAGGTCTGGACCGCAACAACAATATAGGAGCACAACACCTAGCAGAGCTTACACTCCGGTTAGGTAACACACTCCTATTAGACATCACACACCGGGTAGAGCTCAGGGATATCAGTCTGAAATGAATTGTAATCGTAATTATTCAAGAGCTCCACAGCAAATGCCTACACAAAGGCAAAGAGTGAACTTAAATCACTCGGCACCACAACAAACTCCAGTTCAAATACCCAAGTCACCTGAAAGGAGAGATGGGTATTTGAAAGAGTTTAAGTATGTGGACGAGAATGGTATTACCAAGTCAGTTATGGCTTGGGTTCCCCGTGATAACTAACCTATTTTCTTTCATGTGCAGGAGATAACCACAGGTCTAAATAACAAATGGTTCGTCGACAGTGGATGCTCCAGGCACATGACAAGAGAAATAAGTCTACTTACAGACTTCAAGGGAGGGAATCGGGGATTTGTATCATTCGCGGGCAATAAGGGAGGCAACATCACAGGTACTGGAATAGTCACTAATGGGACGATCGAATTGGATCAAGTTTATCACGTTGATAAACTGGTTCATAATCTCATTAGTGTGTCTCAAATCTGTGATAAAAAGAATTCAGTGTTGTTCACTGATACTGAGGCGTTGGTGCTAAAACCGGGGTTCAAGATACCTGAAGAGTGGATATTGATGAGGGCTCCAAGGAAGAATGACTTGTATATGCGCGACATGAACAAGCCTGAATCTTCAATGGGACCAATATGTTTGTTATCTAATGCTTCAGAGACTGAGTCAGTTTTGTGGCACAGACGCATGGCACACTTGCACCTGAGAAAGATGAACTATATTACGAAACATGGATTAGTGCAAGGTGTGTCTATGAAGAGTTTTCAGTTCGAGGATAAGTGTCTACCTTACAAGAAGGGCAAACAACATAAGAAGGCGCACAAGTCCAAGACTCAGAACTCCATCGCTGCAACATTCGACTTGTTGCATATGGACCTCTTCGGACCAATCAACAAAAAGAGTATAGGTGGTAGTTGGTACTGTTTAGTTATTATTGACGATTACTCACGTTTTTCTTGGGTTTTCTTTCTAGGTACAAAGGACGAGACGCCTTCCAAGCTCATTGGGTTCTTAGACCAAGTGGAGAATTCATATGGAACAAGGGTTAAACGGCTTCGTAGTGATAACGGAACTGAGTTTAAAAACACTGTAATTGGTGTATATTGCCTATCAAAGGCCATAATGCATCGATTTAGTGCACCCTATGAGCCACAACAAAATGGGGTGGCCGAACGAAAGAAGAGGACATTGATTGAGGCAGCAAGGACCATGCTTTCGGATTCAAAGCTTCCTACCATGTTTTTGGGGGAGGCAGTGAATACCGCATGCCATATTTTAAACCAGGTCCTTACTGTCAAATCTTTGAACAAAACCTGTTATGAAATTTTGAATAAACGGCCACCTAATTTAACTGGCTTTGAACCTTTTGGGGTACCATGTACTTTATTAAGAACAAAACATCAACCTAAGTTTGGTGAAAAGGCTGACGAAGGATACTTCCTAGGTTATGTGCTGAACTCACCAAACAAACGGGTTTTTAACAAAACTAATGGTACAGTAGAGATTGTGTATAACATTGAAGTCACAAGTTATACACATGAACCCCAAACAGGTCCGGAATGGATATTTGACTATAACAAACTGTTTGAGTCATTTAACATTCCGTTGGATGAAAATGCAGGTACCATCGAAAAGGACATGGCGACGTTGAATCTGATTGATGAGGGTCATAGCTTTCCGAGGACCACATTTCAATCAACATCCGAGCCTACTTCAACTGAGATGGATCTCCAGAATTCACTGATTCAGAAGCACCTACAAATGAGAATCAGACTCAGACAACAAATTCAAACTCTGAGGAAACTTTCCACGAGGAAGAAAATGTCGAATCTGAGGTCGTTCCCCCGTTAGGTGAAATAGGATCAAATTTAGGAGATAATCTGATAGTTGACGAGATAGAGACATCTAGGATCAACAAAAACCATCCTATAGAAAGCATCATAGGAAATCCTAATGCGGGTGTGAGGACTAGGAGTAGTTTAAATAACAACACTGTGTTGTTGTCGATGATAAATGACTCCGAGGCCTTTCATACCTGCCTCTATTCTTGTTTCATCTCACAAGTAGAGACGAAAAACGTGCAAATGGCACTAAAAGATAACTTTTGGGTTGAAGCGATGCAGGAAGAGCTGTCACAATTTAGGAAACTAGAAGTGTAGGAGTTAGTTCCATTACCTCGAGGGGAAATAGCAATAGGAACCAAATGGGTTTTTAAGTGCAAAAGAGACGATCGGGGTATAGTCACTCGCAACAAGGCATGGTTAGTTGTAAAGGGTTTCAACCAAGAGGAGGGAATCGATTACAATGAGGTGTTCGCGCCAGTAGCAAGGTTGGAAGCAATTCGTTTGTTTCTGGCTTTTGCTTCCTTCAAGGGATTTAAGGTTTATCATCTAGACGTTAAGAGTGCTTTCCTTTATGGGAAAGTGAAGGAGCTGGTGTATGTAGAGCAGCCGCCCGGGTTTACAGATCCGAAATATCCAGACAGAGTATATCGATTAGATAAGGCTATGTATGGATTGCATCAAGCACCAAGGGCGTGGTACGAGACTCTGTCCAACCATATGTTAGAAAATGGGTTCGAAAGAGGAAGGATAGACAGTACGCTGTTTGTGAAGTGAAAAGGAGAACACTTCATCTTGGTACAAGTGTACGTCGATGATATCATCTTTGGATCATCAGACGAGCAAATGTGCAAGGACTTTGAAAAGGTGATGAAGTCAAAATTCAAGATGAGTGCAATGGGTGAGTTGAATTTCTTTCTGGGTTTGCAAGTTGACCAAAAGAAGGAGGGGGTGTTTATCCATCAGACGAAGTATGTCTACGACATATTAGAGCACATCGGGATGGATGGGACAAAACTGACAGCTCAATTCAGCACGCCGATTCAAGTGAATCACAATCTTGGACCGGGTACTGAAAGTGATACCGATGTGGATCCGACGTTATATCGGGCCATGATTGGGTCACTTATGTATTTAACTGCTTCAAGACCTGATATTATGTTTGTTGTTTGTATTTGTGCTAGGTTTCAAGCTAATCCGAAAGAGATGCACATGAAAGCTGTGAAGCGGATTCTACGATACCTCAAGTCGAAACCGAAGCTGGGACTTTGGTATCACGCGGAGGGCGATCTGGAATTGGAGGCGTTCACTGATTCAGACTAGGGAGGATGCAGCTTGACGCGCAAGTCAACAACTGGAGGTTGTCAGTTCCTAGGAGGGAGACTCGTTTCCTGGCAATGCGAGAAACAGACTTCGGTAGTCGTTTCAACGTGCGAGGCCGAATACGTTGCTGCTGGTAGTTGTTGTTCACAGCATCTGTGGATACAACAACAATTGCGGGATTACGGTTTGACTTACACTCATACTCCTATTAGGATAGATAACCAGTCAACAATTGCTATAACTAATAATCCAGTTAAACATAATAAAACCAAGCACATAGACATAAGACATCATTTTATACGTGATTGTGCTGAAAAGAACTTAATCAAGCTGGTAAAAGTGGCAACGGATGATAATAATGCTGATTTATTTACCAAAGCTTTTGATAAGTCACGGTTTGAGTATTTGATTCAACTAAATGGAATGCGTAACCCAGAGTGAATTGACCTTAGTAGAATTTTATTTCCTTTTATAGCAGTAGTCTTTCTTTCTTCTTATAGTAAGTTTAGTAACTTAGGATAGTTTCTATTTTTAGTAAGTTAGTAGGTTATAGTATTTTCTTCTATTACTTATGAAAAACAAAAAAAAAAAGAGAAAACCATAAAAAATTCAAAAAAAAGAGAATATCAGAAAAAGAGTTAAAGTCTTAGATGCATAGGTTCAAAGTGACGAGAATTAGCACAGTTAATACAAACTCTAAGTGTTTAGCTTTCACACATAATGCACCTAAAATTCTAAGTGTTATACATTATCTAGTTAGATATGTTGGTAGGCATAATACATATAGGGAGTCTCAAGGCTAATAAAATATTCAAGAAAAAGTCAAACGTGTCACTAACTTAGATGTATGACCAATCGGTCTTAATTTTTATGTTAGAGACATACAGACATTGATTATAAATGAGGTATGCAAACTTTCTGGGGATGTATAGCAACATCAGATACATCTTAAAATGGAAAGAATAGAAAAACTTATACTAAGTCGAGAGTCAAAACAAGTAACTCTGTTGTACGTAAGTACAGACCTGTTGCCTCTGTTTTGATTCGAGTTAGCAAGACATGTCGCCTAGTTGTACGTCGGTACAGACCTGTCACCGCTGTTTTGCTAGCTTTAAAAATAAACCTTAAGACAAACTAAGACACTTTGTTGTATGTAAATACAGACCTGTGTCCGATGTTTGCCTTTTAAAGAAAGTTTGCAAATACCAAAAAGTTAAAATCATCGTGTGTATGCCTTGATCATAAAAGTATGTCTATGTATGAGTCACGTAAGATAATTTCATGAAAAATAAAAAGGCCAAGGGATATTCCGAAATGTAACATGTTTAAAGGGAAAATAATACCAACAATCGGCTAGAAATGTATGTCACGACAAACAATCAAAGGAATCAAAAATTCCTAAGTGTGAATGTTTAAGTACTGAAAGTGCGTATTTGACGCCGCTATCTGATTGAACCTTTCTTTGACTATGCTCGTCAAAAATATTATGTTAAGTTTTTAGTATAGGTTGTAAATTTTAAATAATGTAGTTTAGTCTAAGTTTAATTTTTGTTCACAATTTTTACTTTACTTTAATTTAATTTATTTTATTTTTAAATTTTCTTTTTAATTTTAATTTTATTTTTAATTTTTAGGAAAAAGGTCAAAATTTACTGAGGGTGCATTCCTAGTTGAATAAAATAAACATTGCGTGAAAATCTTGTGCTTAGGGAAAAAGATTTGGCATAGTTTATGTCGTTACACGAAAAGGTTGTAAAAGTTGAAATGGTTGAATTCATTTCAAAGATTTTCAATATTTTCAAAATTTTCAGATTAAATTCGAGTCTAAGCAAAATTCGAATATACATTCGAATTTGGCAGGGCCTCGAGTTTGACAGTAAACTCGAGAAAGGTCACAAACTCGAAGGAGGTTGGTATAAATAGATCAACAGTGATAGTCATAAATCACCTACCTTCGACTTTGACCCTTCGAGTTTATCAGAGAGATTTCGACTTTGTTCCTTCGACTTTGCCGATTTTCGAGTTTCACACTATTTGTCGACTTTTGTCCATTTGTGTTCGAGAATACCAACAAATCTAGGTATAATCAATAGTGGTGTACAAGATTTAGGTGGTTTTAAACTCCATTTGAGCCAAAATTAAAGGATTTTTAAGTTTTAATGGTGGAAAGTTTGTAGTTCAAACTAAGAAACTTTGAACCGATAAAATGTCAAATTGATTACAAATATCTTTGTTACACATATTTATTTCAAATTCTACTTAATATCTTTAGCTTGTAATAATTTAATTTCTAGTTATGTATTTGTTTATGTAATGTTTAAAGTCTAAGGACCTGTTATGTAATTTTCCCAAAGTCTCTTTGGTTATAAAAGCCAAAAGAGATGGAGGTTTTGTTGTTGATGAAGAAAGAAATATTGCAGTGATATATTCTCTAGAGCATTTCATCTTCTTCATCCAATAGAGTATTTTTCATTGATAAATCTGTTTGAGTGTTACTCTATATGCCATGGTTGTGTAATATCTGGGAAATCAAGCTTTCATTTGGTATCAGAGCTTGGAATTGGATTTCAACTTGGAGTTGTGTTCAAAAAACGTACCCTGCTTTTCATCACCTTCTTCTCAAAAAGGTCCAAATCACTGATCTTTTGCTTAAATATCATTGGTATGTTGTTATTAATCATCAAGAATATGTTTATTGTGAAAAACAACATTTTGTTCATGGAGTAAATGAATTATTTTTGTTGAACCCATCTGTTCGTGACTGAGGCGTACTGTACCAAAAAATTTGACCAAAAAATTTCAAAATATTATGTCAAACGTTCTTATTTGCACCGAAATTGAAATACTTGAGCCTTGTATCTGATATTTCTGAGATTTAAAATTCGTATTGTGTGAAAAGCTTTGAAAATCCTGGAATCTTGAAAATACCGAAACCACAAAGGTTTCAGTACATCTCTGTATTTGGAAAAAAGTTTCAGTCTTGAAAACACGTGCAGAAAGTAGCAAAAAGGGTTTCCTCTTTAAAGGTTTCTGTAGTATTTCAAGATCTCGGTAGTTCCAAGGTTTCGGTATATATAAGAAAGGTTTCAGCAACATATACCGAAACCTCAAAGGTTTCGGTAGTTTTATCAAGGTTTCGGTACTAAGTACTTTTGTCAAAAGTTTCGGTACTCATCAAGGTTTCAGTACTAAGTTTCTATATCAAAGGTTTCGGTACTAAGGTTTCGGTATAACAGTTTCTATACCAAGGTTTCGGTACAACAGTTTCTATACCAAGGTTTCTATACCAAGGTTTCGGTATAACAGTTTCTATACCAAGGTTTGAGTACCAAGGTTTCTATACCAAGGTTTCGGTAACAAGGTTTCTATACCAAGGTCTCAGTACCAAGGTTTCTATACCAAGGTTTCTATACCAAAGGTTTCAGTACTAAGGTTTCATCAAGGTTTCTCTACTCTAAGATTTCAGTACCCAGGGTTTCAGTATCCAAGGTTTCAGTATCTCCACTATTTTTTTTCATTTTCATTTTAATTCTCCAAATATTTGTTCCAGGTTACAAGTTTTTATTTTGTTTTTATTTATTTCTTTATTTTCATTTATTTTATATAATTAAAATTTTAAAACAAAAAAAAAAAATCATCTCCAAGTTTCCAATTCTAAGATCAATCTTTCAAAATCAAACATGGCAAACGAGGCTCTAATTTTGGGAACGGATATTCGTCCACCGGTTCTGTATCGTGGAGAATACGATCAATGGAAGAGAAGTTTTCTAAGGTTTCTTGCGCTGCATGATCTGGGCTCTTTGATGCTCAAAATCTTTTGAAGAAGGTCCTGCAGAATATTTCACCATCATACCTGCCAAACCCGATAATGATCCACCAATTCCCGAACTTCGTGAACTACGAGGGCCTCAGATTGAACAGGAACAACTTAGAGCCAAAGCTGACATCCAGTTAGAGAATTATCTCCTACAAGCCTTTCGCAACCCCATTCTCAACAGTATTGACAGTCAAGAGACTGGCAAGGCAATGTGGGATGAAGTTGCTCACCAAATGCGAGGGTTTGAAAAGGGCGACAAAATGAAAAGGGAGAACATCAAATCTGCTTTCTCTAAGTTCAAGGCACGAGACGGAGAAACTCTTGAAAGCACTTACAATCGTTTCTGCTCCGTTTTGAACGAATTGAAAAAATGCAAAGTCAACACCTCACAGGACGACATCAATCTTCGTTTTCTTGCTTCGCTTCGTCCTGAATGGATATCTACATGTCGCATAGTAAAGAGGACTCATGATCTGAATGATATCAATATCCATTTCTTATTTGAATATCTGCAAGAATTTCAAGACGATGTTGATGATCTTCTAGCTATAAGAAACAAGGTTGAGTCGTTTTCTGCAAGTGGAACCAGACCAGTGAATGATTCACTTGCACTGATCACTGATAACAAAGGCAAATCTCCAGCCACGCCTTTCTCCTACAAAGATCCTCAAATGGGTCAGTCAAGCCATGAACCTGACAATTCTTCGGGCTCTGAAATGGTAGACCTCTGTGATCAACTAGCTTTTCTATCCACCAAGTTTAATCAGCGGTTCTTTAAGAAAAAGACCAACAACAACTTGAGATATGAAACGGGGCCGCGTATGCGCAGGGAAGAGCGAACGGATCGTAGTTTCAGAGAAGAGAGAAACAATACCCGTGAACCCAGACGAAATGAGTGTCGTGAGGAACCACGAGGGGATCACAAAGATGAATGGAAAGTAGAGAGGGAAGAGAGGCGTGATAATCATCGAGATGACTATCGCAACCCTGATGAGGAACGAATTGAGAGGCTAGCTGGAGAAGACAAAAGGAACAGACCTGAAGAAAAGAATGTAAAATCTGGAAAGAGTCTTGTCTGTTACAAGTGTGGTGAACTGGGTCACTTTGCCAGAGAATGTGTTAAACCTTTCCAACGAAACGCTGACTACTATCGTCGAAAACTGGCGATGATTGAAAGGAAAGAGGGTGGTCAAGCTCTAGTAGCAGAGGATGACTATTGGATGGACGATCAGACTGATGATGAAAATGATGGAGCTAACGATGTCCCATGTTATGTGGCTGACATCTTCAGTCTCAACTCTGGTCATCTAGGGCCAGATATGCAGGTGGTTCAAGAACAACTCGTGGATTCCAGAGTTGAAAGGAGTGAAGGACGTGAGGAAAGGTATGCTTCAGATGATGAACAGGTTGAAGAGACGTCCACCTCATCCTGTCTAATGACTAACGACAAAGACTTCATCTCATCTGATGGCGAGTCCAGTGAGGTACATTCTGAATTTGAATTCAAATTAATCAATGATTTCAAACTTCCGACCGAAAAATATCATTCTCTCGAACAGAAATTTTTTCTTGAAAAGGAAAAGTCTCACACTTTTGATAATCAACTGCTCAATATAAAAAGTGAAAACACAAATATTCAGATAGAGATGGTCAAGATTAATGATATGAATTATTCTTTAATTGAAACTTCAAATAAAATTAAAGAAGAGAACAATTCGTTGAAATCTCAGCTTTCTGAAGTATCAAACAAATTTGAATCCATCTCATGTGAAAACTCTCAGAATGCACAAAAGTTCAAAATGATTTCCAACGAAAGAGTGGAGTTGTATGCAAAAATAAAATCCCTTGAGGATGAATTTCTGAAACGTGGTCAAACTGATCAGACCATCCACATGAATAAACCGAAAGAGACTCGTTTCTATCATTCTAAGGAAGGTATTGGGTATGAAAGTCCCAAAATTCTTAACAAGGTATTAAACACTTTACCTACCTTGTATGATCACAATTACATGGGACATGGTTTCAAGGCAGTTTTCCATCGTTCAATGGAAGATGCCTTAAATGAGGAAGATTCCAAACGAAAACTTTGTGAAAACGAGCATACATCTTTTGGCTATGAGCGACTCAATGACAGTTATTCCACTAGAGAACCCACTCTATCGGATGACTACATACATAGTTACTCAAAGTCGGAAATGGATGCTAAACCTGTTGCATCAACATATCATTCCTACATTCCCACCTTCATTCTTCAAAATCAAATCACACGTCTTGAAAAAGATATTTTGAAAGGTGAGGAGAATTGTATTTGCAAAGGTTTTGAACAAACAGTTTTGGACACCGTGTATCAAGGTTTTCACTTAGACTTACAATTTCAAATTTCCTCCTTTCTCACCCAACCTTCGGTAGAATTGGGGAATGATCAAAGAATCATTTTTGAAAAAGAGAGAAAATTGTTCTTGATCAAAGAACAAAATTTTAAAATTCAACTCAAATCCAATGATGATGACCTGGCTTCATACCTATCTATCATCAAGGATTTGGAAAATGAAATCTCTCAACTGAAACAAATCAAACTCTCCACTCTCTCCAATAAATCAAAAGCAAAGGTTTTAGCAGTGTCAGGTAAAATTACCAAAAACACCGCTTTACCAAATGTTGCAAAAGGCAAAGAAATATTTGAAATTCCTCCAAGAATTCTCAAAGGTGAGTGCTCAACAAATCTTAAAACCAGCGTTTCAAAGGATACTAGACATTCTTCTACAAAGAATCACAAGTATTCCGTGAAACTCACTCACTCACGAATTTCTTCTCATTCTAAGAGTTCACATGTAACTGATTCAAAATTGTCTGATGTTACAGATCATCTGAATGATTCCCAAAGAGCAGTCAAGCAAGCTTCATTTTTCAAGAAGGCATCTGTGCCATTGCATGTCATTTCCGACAATTCTATTTCAAGCAGTAGATTAAATGTAGTAGGGAAAACCTGAATGTAAACCGACTTTCAAAATATTGTTCTGTAATGAAAAACCTTGTTGGTTCATGTTTATCTACTTCATGTTCTTCTATTCCTGAAAAGAATAATTCAGAACTTGAAAAATGTCATGTAAAATCAAAGGAAATCAAATGCACCAAAGTCTGGACAAAGAAAAGGCCTGTTGAACAGAACAATTCTGAGGGCTCCAAACAACCCATAGTTGATACAAAATCCAAATGTCCAATATTCAAATGGGTCCCAAAGATTTCTGCATCAAATACTGACACTAATAAAAAATGGGTTCCTGCAAATATTCTGTTACATATAACTGGAATTCCATCCTGTGCTACCTGAAAAAACCCATTCTTCAATGGGTTCCCGTAGTGTCTGATTGATCTTATGCAGAATGGTTCCTGTGCACTCAGTTCAGGACCCGCTTTTAACCGTACAAGTTTTCTGGACATGCCAGTTCAGAATACGGTTAGTGATAGACAGGAGTTGTATGTTGTTACTTATCTGATTTCAATGACAGGTAAAAACAACATGGGTAATGGATTCGGGATGCTCTCGTCACATGACCGGTAGAGTTGAGTTATTGTCTAACTATGTCGAGGAACAGTGCGGCTCAGTTAGATTTGGGAATGACAATCATTTACCAATCGTTGGTCATGGAGATTTAGTTTCATAAAATCTCATCATCCAACATGTGAACTATGTACCGGGATTGGGCCACAATCTCTTTAGCATAGGACAGTTTTGTGATAAGGGTCTCAAGGTGAACTTTAAAGCCACAAAATGTAGTGTGAGAAATGATTCGGGAAATGAATTGCTGTCAGGATTCCGTAACTCAAACTTGTATACCATCGATCTGGCAAAACTCAAACTGAAAAAAAGCATTTGCCTACTCTCCAATGCTTCAACAAAAGACTCTTGGTTGTGGCACCGTCGCTTATCTCACCTCAACTTTGACAATATTAATAAACTGGTCTCAAAAAGTCTTGTCAGAGGTCTGCCAGTGCTCCGGTATGACAAAGATCACCTTTGCGGAGCATGTGAAAAAGGAAAAATGAAAAGAGCAACACATAAACCCAAACCCGAACCCACATCCAAAAGGCCGTTAGAGCTCCTCCACATGGACTTATGTGGACCAATGAGGATCCAAAGTATCAACGGAAAGCGCTATGTGTTGGTTGTCGTGGATGACTATTCTTGTTGGTACATCCCGTGTGACGATAGCAGTCTAAGTTGTCTTACATTGTGATTTTACATATGTTTGGTATATATATATTATATATGATTGATGTTTATCAGTGTTTGTATGTTTGAACTTGATGTAACGTATTACAAGAAGTTCAAACATAAAACTCAAAGATAAAATCAATCATAAGGTAATATTATAAGTTTCATCACTTAAGTGTTTAAGTGTATTGGTTAGATTCGAATATGTAAAGGAAGACATTCGAATCTGTGATAGATTCGAATGTATCCTTAGATTCGAATAGGTTAGATTCGAATCTGTCAGATGGACAGATTCGAATGAGGCCTCAGGCCAGATTCGAGGTTGGCCCACAACAGACTCGAATCAGGGTCTATAATTAGGGATAGACTCGAATGATTAGGAGACCTTTGGCAGAATTCGTGAGGAATTAAGCAATAGGCGATCTCGAGTTTATCAGCTAGGTGAGTCCCGTTTCGGAGAGAATTAGTACGTAGGATCGTTCGTGTGTCGTTCGTTCAGCGTCTAATAGTCTCCGTGTTTCCGTTGGTTGAGAGTTGTCCGTCTGACCGTCAACGAGGATTCCGCACTCGTTAACGGGTCCGCGTCTAGATAGATCTGTCAGTGGTAGACCTTACAAGTGGTATCAGAGCCTACGGAGTGTTCGTGGTGTTCTTCGTGTTCATTAGAAACATTCTAGGTTTCTTGACGCTAGTTGGACGGTTTTTCTCTCAAAAACGTGTTTTTGAGCTTAGCAAATTCATATTCGGGAAACATTTTGTCGTTTTTCACGTTTTTGGTCGAAATCATTGTTTTTCATTTGAAAATTAGTGATTTAATCCGTAAAACGTCAAAAAATCAAAGTGTTAGCCGTTTTTCGAGTTTGCGGCGCTCGAATCTATAGGGGTAATTAGGGTTTTACTTTATTTTTCGAGTCTAACCAAAATACGCTCCTATCGAGTCAATTTCTGTCAGTTTCGAGTCTGTGGAGTTTCGAATCTGTTATTACATTCAAATTGGATCTCGAGTCTGTATTTCGAGTTTGTTTCGAGTGTGTTACTGTTTCGAGTCTGTGCTTCGATTCTGCTGAATTTCGATTCTGTTGTGCCTTCGATTCTAAGGGTCTTCGAGTCTAAGAGGTCCTTCGAATCTGTCTTGTCTTCGAATCTAAGGAATTGTTCGAATCTGACATAATTTCGAATCTAATTGAATTAAATTACTTAATCGAATTTAATCCCAAATAAATTGGAATCTAATTACATTCGAATCTATCTAGATTCGAAAGAGTTAATTCACATTAGTTTCGAATTAAATTAATTAAGTCTAAATTCAATTTGTTTCAGAAAAGATGTCAAACCTTCAGAAATTCCTTGAAATGGATCACGAAGTCGGGAAGGCTAATGCACCACCTAAGCTGATGAAAGTTGAGGATTACTACTGGTGGAAGGATAGATTCACGGATTTTGTACGATTCAACGACATGCGCATGTGGGTGTGCATTGATGAAGGGTACATTCCACCAGTATCTGAGGTAGAAGGCCGTCAAAAGGTTCTGTCATACCAGATGATGAAAGAGGATGGCAAGAAAACTATTTGAAGCTGAAAAAACAAGGCTTCCTCTATTTATCCGCCTGGTCGTTACCCTCAAGATATCTTGCACACATTTCGGAACTCAGAGGACGTCGAAAGAGCTTTGGGAGTCTCTTCAGAAACTGTGAGGTAATCCACGGTACGAAGAAAGCGTACAAGCTGTTGACCCAACAGTGGCAATTTTCAAGGGCTCTTAGGATGACGTTGGATGATATTATCACACGATTTTATCACTGATAAACAGAGCTTTGAAGTCATGGGTTATTGAGTATCTGACACAGACAAGAACAATAAGCTTCTTGATGCCCTACCGGCCAAATGGGCTATGTACGTGGCTATGATTAAGCTGAATGAAGATAAATACTATGCTCAATCGCTGGATGACATCGTGGGAACGTTGAGGGTATATCACTTCGAAATGATAAAAGCTGAGACTGATTACGAGCAAGTCCAAAATCCGGCTATGTATTTTGGAAAGACATCAAAATCATCAGTGACAGCTGATCAGAAGAGTGCTACAGCGTTTTTCACCGGAGAAACGTCATCACCACCAGAGTCCGATGACTCACTAAACCGCGCGTTCTTAGGGTTAGGAAGATCGGAAGAACCGCAACCTCAAGTCCAACAGGCATCGACCAGTCAGAGCTATTCTAAGATGCCAATGAGCGCAAAGTCGGCGGAAGAACATCTGAATCTGCTTGCTTCGTTTGTGGCCGCATACGGAAATTGCGTTCAAGGGAAGATTAATGATCCGGCTCTTTGGGATGAAGACTACGATCAAGTCGACCCTGATGACTTAGAGGAGATGGATCTTAAATGGCAACTGGCCATGGTAACCCAGAGGGTGAAGAGATTCATAAAGAGAACTGGAAGGAATCTCCAGATGAATAACAAGGGGATAGGATTTGATAAGTCCAAGGTCAAATGCTACAACTGTCAGGGATTGGGACATTTCGCGAGGGAGTGTCAAAGACCGAAGGTAGAATCATACCAAGGACAGAGTCAGCACCAAGGACAGTACCAAAATCAGTCCCAACAAAGATATCTTCCGAGTTCTTCATCTGGTCAAGCCAATCTAGCGGGTCTGATATCAAATGTCACTTCTGACAGACAGCTAGATGGTTCCTATGACTGGAGTTCACATCCTGAGTCCAATGCTAGAGCTTTCATGGCTGAAGTTACGGAAAATGGTTGTGAAGAGGACGAGCAGACCACAAGGGACAGCAGTCCGATGTGGGTAGAGAAAGCGAATGATCAGACCGTGCTGGAGTTTGCTGCTCAGATGGCCAACGTGGAATCTGACAACTCAAAGGTTAGTCTTTCTTATTCTCTATTTCGTGATTTATGTGCTTTATGTGTTAGTTCTAATGATAGGTTAAATCTAGTCTTAGACTCACATAAGACCATAGCTGCTCAAAATGAAAACTTAAAAATAGAAAATGCTAGCCTAAATGATATAAAACAAGATTTAAAAGAAAAGCTTAAGGCTGATGCTCAAGACGTAATCGTTCTAAAAGACAAACTGAGTGAGCAGTGTGTTAGGATAGAGCTTATGTATGAGCACGTAGAAGCCTTGACCAAAAGCCTGAAAGACAAGGACATAGAGCTAGCCGAGACCAAAGTTAAGGTAGCAGAGGCAAATAGCAAGCTGGAAAAGTTTAGGAATTCGAGCCTAAACCTAGGGAAAGTCTTAGATGCCCAAAGACAGTCTAAGAAGCCTGTAGGTCTAGGTTTTCACGAAATTCCTCCACCGTTCAATGCAAACTATGTGCCTCAGCCTCAAGAGAAAACTGACAACTCAGTAGACTTAGAGGACCTACCTGAACCGACACCTGAGCCTAAAGCTGATAATACACCTAAGGTGACTGACTCAACCGTCAAGGTCAAGAAAGTGAAATTTGTGTCTTCCTCCAGTGAAACACCTGCAAGAAAACAGAAAATTTCATGGGCTGACCAGGTCGAAGAGACAGACACTGTAGATGTACCAAAGGCAATAGACACCAGTGAGACACCTAGATCTAAGGGACCAACCAAAAAGTCCATGGATAAGATGTCTTGCTTTAGATGTCACGAGAAAGGGCATGTTGCTTCTCACTGTCCAAATAGGAAAGCTGATGTTACACCTAAGACAGTGAATCCAACACCTGTTAAGCCCTCACCAACTGTGGCGAGCACGAGTAGTTCTCAGAGTACCGAGAAAACTGTGCAGGCCGCACCAAAACCTGTTGTGAAACAAACACCGGTTAAGGTTGGACCAAAAGAAGTGGTTAGGACAAATTCACCGAATCGTGTCATTAATCAATCTAGGTCAGCACCTCAACAAGTCTATAGGAGCACCACACCTAGCAGGTCACACACTCCCATTAGGTCACATACTCCTGTTAGACAATATGTTCCGGTAAAAGCTCAGGGATCACAGTCTGAAATGCATTATAATAAGACTTATTCTAGAGCACCACAACAAATGCCTACTCAAAGGCAAAGAGTGAATCTAAATCACTCGGCTCCACAACAGAATTCAGTTCAAAGGCCCAAGTCACCTGAAAGGCGAGATGGGTATTTGAAAGAGTTCAAGTATGTGGACGAGAATGGTATTACCAAGTCAGTCATGGCTTGGGTTCCCCGTGATAACTAACCTATTTTTCTTTCATGTGCAGGAGATAACTACCGGTCCAAACAACAAGTGGTTCGTCGACAGTGGTTGCTCCAGGCACATGACGGGGGAAAGAAGTCTTCTCACAGACTTCAAAGGGGGTAATAGGGGATTTGTATCATTCGCGGGCAACAAAGGAGGAAATATCACTGGAACTGGAGAAGTCACTAATGGGACGATTACATTGGATCAAGTTTATCACGTTGATAAACTGGTTCATAATCTCATTAGTGTATCTCAAATCTGTGATAAGAAAAACTCGGTGTTATTTACTGACACTGAGGCGTTAGTGCTAAAGCCGGGATTCAAAATACCTGAAGATTGGATATTGATGCGGGCTCCAAGGAAGAATGACTTGTACATGCTCGATATGAACAAGCCAGATAATTCGATGGGTCCGATCTGCTTACTATCAAAAGCTTCAGAGACAGAATCGGTTTTGTGGCACAGACGCATGGCTCACTTACACCTAAGGAAAATGAATTACATAACGAAGAATGGTCTGGTGCAAGGTGTGCCTCTGAAGAGCTTTCAGTTTGAAGACAAGTGTCTACCGTGCATGAAGGGCAAGCAACATAAAAAGACACACAAGTCCAAGAAGCTGAACTCCATAACCTCGACATTCGATTTGTTGCATATGGACCTTTTCGGCCCTATCAACAAAAGGAGTATAGGAGGTAGTTGGTTTTGCTTAGTTATCACTGACGATTACTCACGGTTTTCATGGGTTTTCTTTTTAGGTACGAAGGACGAGACGGCTACAAAGCTCATCGGGTTCTTAGACCAAGTGGAGAATTCCTACGGAACAAGGGTTAAAAATATACGTAGTGATAATGGGACTGAATTTAAAAACTCTGTAATTGGTGTATATTGCCTATCAAAGGGCATCGTGCATCAATTCAGTGCACCATATGAACCACAACAGAATGGGGTGGCCGAACGTAAAAACAGAACATTGATTGAGGCTGCAAGGACTATGCTTTCGGATTCAAAGCTTCCTACCATGTTTTGGGGGGAGGCAGTGAATACCGCGTGCCACATTTTAAATAGAGTCCTTACAGTCAAATCATTGAACAAAACATGTTATGAAATTTTGAATAAACGGCCACCTAACTTAACTGGATTCGAACCGTTTGGAGTACCATGCACACTTTTAAGGACAAAACATCAACCGAAGTTTGGTGAAAAGGCTGACGAAGGATACTTCCTAGGTTATGTGCCAAACTCACCAAACAAACGGGTTTTTAACAAAAAGAGTGGTACTGTGGAGATTGTGTATAATATTGAAGTCACAAGTTATACACATGAACCCCAAACTGGTCCGGAATGGATATTTGACTATGATAAGTTATTTGAGTCATTTAACATTCCTTTGGATGATACTGCAGGTACAATCGAAAAAGACATGGCGACGTTGCACCTAAATGACGATGGCCATATTTTTCCGAGGACCACGTTCGAATCTACGTCCGAGCCTACTGCGACTGTAGATGGGTCTCCAGAAGTTGCTAATCCAGAAGAACCTAACACTGAGAATCAGACTCAAGCATCAAGTTCTGCCTCTGAGGAAAACGTCCGTGAGGAAGAAAATATAGAAGCTGAGCCTGTTCCCCCTTTAGGTGAAATAGGATCCAACTTAGGAGATAATCTAAGGGTAGACGAAATAGAGACCTCTAGGATTAACAAGAACCATCCTATAGATAGCATCATAGGAAATCCTAACGAGGGTGTGAGGACTCGGAGTAGTGTAAATAACAACACTGTGTTGTTGTCGATGATAAACGACTCCGAGGCATATCATACATGTCTATATTCGTGTTTCATATCGCAAGTAGAGCCCAAAAATGTGCAAATGGCACTTAAGGACAACTCCTGGGTTGAAGCGATGCAGGAAGAACTGTCACAATTTAGGAAACTAGAAGTGTGGGAGTTAGTTCCGTTACCTCGAGGGGAGATTGCAATAGGAACCAAATGGGTTTTTAAGTGCAAGCGAGACGATCGGGGTATAGTCACGCGCAACAAAGCGAGATTAGTTGTAAAGGGTTTCAACCAAGAGGAGGGAATCGATTACAATGAAGTGTTTGCACCTGTAGCAAGGTTAGAAGCAATTAGGTTGTTTTTAGCTTTTGCCTCCTTCAAGGGATTTAAAGTATATCAACTGGACGTTAAGAGTGCTTTCCTGTATGGGAAAGTGAAGGAGTTAGTGTATGTAGAACAACCGCCCGGGTTTACAGATCCAAAATATCCCGATAGAGTATATCGATTAGATAAGGCTCTTTATGGATTACATCAGGCACCTAGGGCATGGTATGAGACTCTATCCAACCATCTTTTAGAAAATGGCTTTGAGAGGGGTAGGATAGATAGTACTCTATTTGTTAAGAGAAAGGGAGATCATTTTATCTTGGTACAAGTGTACGTAGATGATATCATTTTTGGATCATCAGACGAACAGATGTGCAAAGATTTCGAGAAGGTTATGAAGTCTAAGTTCGAGATGAGTGCAATGGGGGAGTTGAATTTCTTTTTGGGGTTACAAGTTGACCAGAAGAAGGAAGGCATGTTTATCCATCAGACCAAGTATGTCTATGACATATTGGAATGGTTTGGTATGGAAGGAACAAAGTTGGCTGCCCACTTCAGCACGCCGATTCAAGTGAATCACAATCTCGGGCCGGGTACTGAAAGTGATTCCGATGTGGATCCGACTTTATATCGGGCCATGATTGGGTCACTTATGTATTTAACTGCTTCAAGACCTGATATTATGTTTGCTGTTTGTATTTGTGCTAGGTTTCAAGCGAATCCGAAGGAGATGCATATGAAAGCTGTGAAGCGGATTCTACGATACCTCAAGTCGAAACCGAAGCTGGGACTTTGGTATCACGCGGAGGGAGATCTAGAGTTGGAAGCGTTCACAGATTCTGACTACGGAGGATGCAGCTTGACGCGCAAATCAACGACTGGAGGTTGTCAGTTCCTCGGAGGGAGATTGGTGTCCTGGCAATGCAAGAAACAAACATCGGTAGCCGTGTCAACGTGCGAGGCCGAGTATGTAGCTGCTGGTAGTTGCTGTTCACAGGTTTTGTGGATACAACAACAATTGCGGGATTACGGTTTGGCTTACACTCAAACTCCAATTAGGATAGACAATCAATCTACTATTGCGATAACAAATAATCCAGTTAAACACAGTAAAACAAAGCACATAGACATAAGACATCATTTTATTCGTGATTGTGCTGAAAAGAACTTGATCAAACTGGTAAAGGTGGCAACTGAAGATAATAATGCTGATTTATTTACCAAAGCGTTTGATAAGTCACGATTTGAGTATTTAATTCAACTTAATGGAATGCGCAACCCAGAGTAAATTGACCTTAGTAGTATTTTATTTTCTTTTATAGTTGTTATATTTTTTTTTGTAGTCGGCTAATTTAGGTAAGTTTCTAATTTAGGAAAGTTTCTATCTTTAGTAAGTTTCTATTTTTAGTAAGTTAGTAGATTAGCTTAGTTTAATGCGTTTTGCTATGAAAAACAAAAGAAAAAAAAGAGAGAAAATTACAAAAATACAAAAAAAGAGAATATCAGAAAAGGAGTTAAGTCTTAGATACATAGGTTCAAAGTGACGAAAATTAGCACCGTCGTTACAGACTCTAAGTGTTTAGGCTTTCACACATAATGCAACTAAATCCTAAGTGTTATACTTTATTTAGTTCGATGTGTTGGTAGGCATAATACATATAGGGAATCACAAGGCTAATAAAATATTCTAGAAAAAGTCAAGCGTGTCACTAATCTAGATGTATGACCAATCGGTCTTAATTTTTATGTACAAGACATACAAACTTTAAGTCTAAATGAGGTATGCAAACTTTCTGGGGATGTATAGCAACATCAAATACATCTGAAAATGGAAAGAATAGAAATATCATGAAAAACTGAGAGTCGAAAACATGCAACTCTGTTGTACGTAAGTACAGACCTGTTGTCTCTGTTTAGATTCGGGTTAGCAGACATGTCGCTTTGTTGTACGTCAGTACAGACCTGTCACCGCTATCTGCTAACTTTAAAGTTAAACCTTAAGTCGAACTAAGACACTTTGTTGTATGAGAATACAGACCTGTGTCCGATGTTTGTCTTTTAAAGAAAGTTTGCAAATACCAACAAGTTAGAATTTTGTCTGTGTGCCTTGATCATAAAAGTATGTCTATGTCTGAGTCACGTAAGATAATTTCCTGATAAATAAAAAGGCCAAGGGATATTCTGAAGTGTAGAGTGTTTAACAGGGTAAAATACCAACAATCGGCTAAATGGGTATGTCACAACAAACAATCAAAGGAATCAAAAATTCCTAAGTGTGAAAGTTTAAGTACTGAAAGTTAGTATCGGACATCGCTATCTGATTGAACCTTTCTTAGACTATACTCACCAAAAATATGTTGTTTGGTATTTAGCTTAGCTTGTAAATTTATTTTTATAACTTAAGTCTAGATTAATTTTTTTAGTCAAAATTTTATTTTATTTTATTTTATTTTATTTTATTTTTACCTTAGCTTATTTTATTTTATTTTAGTTTAGTTTAATTTTTACTTAGGTAAAAGGTCAAAAATTACTGAGGGTGCATTCAAAGTTGAATAAAATATACAATGCGTTGAAATATCTGAGCTTAGGGTAAAAGAGTTGGCATAGATTATCTGGTTACACAATACCGTAGAAAATAGTTGGAAAAGTTGAAGTTATTTCAAAATTTTCCGAAATTTTTCTAAGTGTTGAAAATTTCGAATCTAAGACAGACTCGAATGTGAGATACTTCGAATCTGTCAGTAGACTCGAAATTGCATAGACTCGAAAGTAGTTAGTATATAAAGGTCCACAGTGAAAGCATTTACTTCTCACTATTCTCGAATCTGATTTCTCGAATCTGTTCTGGCGATCTCGAATCTAATCTCGAGTCTATCGTATTTCCACTAAACGACATTTCGTCGATTCTAAAGCTTTTGTGTTCGATTCTACCTTCAAATCTAGGTATAAGCAACATGATTGTACAAGATTTTGGTGGTTTAATACACAAATTTGGACTTAAACATCACATTTTGATGTTTTATTGGTCAAAATAGGGTTTTTGCAAAATTACCAAGTTTGGACTAATAAAAGATCAAATTAAAAGCATAAATCTATCATTAGAACCTAGTTGAACTAATGTATGTGATTTGCTACGTTCAAAATGGTTAAAATTGTGGGTTTTTGTTGAAATAAAGGCCGACGGGACTTCGAATCTGATAATGGACATTCGAGTCTGATCATGGGTTTCTCGAATCTATCAATAGATTCGAGATGACCAGATATTCGAATCTGTCCATCAGACTCGAATAGGGTATACTCGAATCTGTCCATTAGACTCGAAAAGAGAAACTTCGAATCTGTACTTAATTTAATTTGTTTAATTTAAATTTTATTAAACTTGTGGAAATTTAATTGTGTTAGATTTTGTAAAGTACAAAATAAAGCAAATTTAAATTTAAACAAGTTAATTGATTTTTAATGACTCTAACATTTTAACTTACTGTGCAGATATGGCAGCTCGTGCTTTCGTCCCTAAGCACAATATGGTTCTTAATCCAGATAATCATATCCCTGAGGCGCAGGGTTTTCGTGAAGTGTTGGACTTCTTAGCTGAATCCAGAATTAGCTACGCTTTGTTTCAGAACATTCCGATTGTAATCTCATATGTGCGGCAGTTCTATGATCACTTACAAGTTGACTGCTCTGTCACCCCGACAGTGCTGAGAACAAGGATCGCAGGGCAACCGTTGGTATTCTCTGCCGATATGCTGCGTCAAGTGTTGCAGCTAGGATCTGAGGAAGAGGAGTCTGGGCCTATTGATTTTCCACTAAGTATTAGGCAAGCGGCTTTTCAACGAATGGGTTACAGTCTAGATGTAACAAAGTCGTCATATATGAAGAGTGGCCTGATTGGGCAATGGCGTTTCTTGGTCCATGTCTTCATGGTCTGTTTTGCACCGAAGAAAGCTGGATTTGATTACATTGTATCAAAAATCCAATCAGCAATGATCGCGATGGTGTACAATAAGAAGTTTAGTTTCTCGCAGCTGATTTTCTCAGAATTTATTCATCAAATCACGGCTCCTGAGAGAGAAAGGTTCCTTTTGTATCCGAGGTTCGTGATGATGTTGATACGCCACTTTTTGCCAAGTCTGCCACAATCAAATGATTCTTTGAGCGTGAATGTAATGGAGAAACGCATATTCGCTGATTGTTCCTCACACCGAGGAAGATTGGCTGTTCCTACTGCTCGTCCGTTGTTTGGAGCTATCTTAGACAGGAACTTTGTGGCACCTGATAATGCCAACTGGGCATGTGAAATAGAAGTTCAACAGCAACAGCAACAGCAACAGCAACAGCAACCGCATCAGCAACCGCATCAGACTCGTGTTCGTCCCCGTGATCCAAGGCGAAGACAAAGAGATACTGCAAGTCAGTCTCAGGCGTCTAGGCCTTCTTCGAGTCAGCAACCAGAAATGCAGGAAGCCGGGCCGTCATCTGTCCCAAATGAAGCTGATCAATTATGCCAAACATTAAATGAAATTTGGGAGGCGGGTCCACATGCAAATGAAGATATAGCGGCTGCGTTAGTGGGAGAATTGCTTGAGCCTCCAGAGGGAGAAGAAGATGTCTTCAGAGATGTTGACGAATATGAGCCTGAGCAGACTGCCAATGATGAGTCATCATCTGCTACAGAATCAGAAGAGATGGAGGAGATTGAAGTTGAAGCTCCAGAATCTGTTCAAATTGGAACTTACGGTTCACGCTTGATCATCAATGAAGGTGGTTCGCGAAGGCGAGAGGCCAGGGAATCTGAAGATTCGGATTTTGAAGAAGAAGATGATGCTCCACTACTGACGAGGCAAAGGGCCAAACGTCATCGGTTCATGCAAGGGTCTTCCTCGGCATCCGCCAGTCAGTCAGAAGTTCCACACACCCAACCTCAAACCACAGCTCCACCATCACCTCCACCTCAGCAACATGAACCTTACATTCCCCATCCATTCAACCCTGCTCCCATTCAGTCCATCCCTTCTACATCAGACGCCTATACCGAAAATCAACAAATCATGCAACTCAAAAGCCGTGTCGACTTTCAGAACATTCAAATCATATCTCTCACAAAAGCAGTCGGTGAACTCCAACAGCATAACTCTAATCTTGATAAGGAGAATGCCGAACTGAGAACGATTGTTGAAAATGTTAGAGACGAGAACACGGAAATTAAATCATTTGTTGCTGATCAATCGTCTGAGATCCGAGCAATGCGGTCCCTCCTAGAGCAGCTTATGAAAAATCTTCAAACTCAGGGGGAGACGAGTTGTAAAGATCAGGAAGTTCAGCGAGAAGATGATGATGATGAAGGCAATGATCCGAGTGCAAATAAAGAGATTGAGTCTGTAGATTTTCCTGCAGCTCAAGTCACTCAAATTCAGGGGGAGCCTAGTCAAGGAGAAGGACACAGGGGTGAAGCCAGTTCGTCTAAGGAGCCTACAGACTTTGAAATCAGTGAGATGATTGACGCGCTCATGGATCTTGATGATGATCCACTGGATGTAGGCTTTGATAACGAAGATGAAGAGCTTGAAGAAGGGGAGATTGCGCCAGAGGAGATAGTCGACTGGCGATCAGATGATGAAGTACTTGCTGATGAGGATGATGAAGCTGACGAGATAATTGTGCAGCAGAATCCTATCACAGATACTTATATGATTGATGGACATAACATTGTCGATGCAGATATAGTGAATGTTGCTTTAAATCCTCAGCCATCGACAGAGGAACCTGCAAGAGAGCTAACCAATGAAGAAAAACGAAAGCTATGGTTCAGGGCTGAAGAGAAGGAAGCTGCAATTAAAAGGACAATGAGAGTGCCAGGTACGGGGAAGCTGTCTGAGCGAATTTTAAGCTGGTTCTTTGACAGAGAACTGCAGCTATTCATAATAAAGAGAAAAGACGGGCTTCAGTACATGAGGCGAACCTTAAAGGCGTTCAACTCCCTGCCAAAGATTGAAATTGCAGATTTAGCATGGAAAGATCTGATAAATATTGGCAATGATCCCTATGCGGACGTTATCGCAAGAATAATAAGAAAGGAGGGAAGATCGAGGAAATTTGAGCGCCTGAGTCCAAGAGTTGGGAAAAGAGTAGAGGATCCATCACGTATCGACCCTCTAACTGGTAGACCTTGGATGAGGATTCATTATAAGCCAGCCAGGTGTCTTAGGAAGGTACCTCTCAAGCCAATGCCACAAAACATTCTGAAGAATCTGAAGTGGTGGTATGCTGACACAGAAACTGGGGAAGCGGTTATGGAAGACTTAGAAGAAAAGGTTATTCTTAGAGTCTATGACCCGCTTCACCTGGTGAACTTATCTAAAGAAGACCTGCAGATCTTGTATAACTGTAAGATTTCCAGTGACGCACATATGGATGCTGAAGCGAGTAAATATGAAAATGTAGTCAAGGTATGTGTAGAAAAAGGTCTGTATGCTGGTAGTATTTTGAATCAATAATAAACCATGTTCTTAAATCAAATGTGTGAATTATTAGAAGCTATCGTCAAGGGGGAGTCTGTTGGTACATCCCGTGTGACGATAGCAGTCTAAGTTGTCTTACATTGTGATTTTACATATGTTTGGTATATATATATTATATATGATTGATGTTTATCAGTGTTTGTATGTTTGAACTTGATGTAACGTATTACAAGAAGTTCAAACATAAAACTCAAAGATAAAATCAATCATAAGGTAATATTATAAGTTTCATCACTTAAGTGTTTAAGTGTATTGGTTAGATTCGAATATGTAAAGGAAGACATTCGAATCTGTGATAGATTCGAATGTATCCTTAGATTCGAATATGTTAGATTCGAATCTGTCAGATGGATAGATTCGAATGAGGCCTCAGGCCAGATTCGAGGTTGGCCCACAACAGACTCGAATCAGGGTCTATAATTAGGGATAGACTCGAATGATTAGGAGACCTTTGGCAGAATTCGTGAGGAATTAAGCAATAGGCGATCTCGAGTTTATCAGCTAGGTGAGTCTCGTTTCGGAGAGAATTAGTACGTAGGATCGTTCGTGTGTCGTTCGTTCAGCGTCTAATAGTCTCCGTGTTTCCGTTGGTTGAGAGTTGTCCGTCTGACCGTCAACGAGGATTCCGCACTCGTTAACGGGTCCGCGTCTAGATAGATCTGTCAGTGGTAGACCTTACAATTCTCGATACACATATGTTCGATTCTTGCGAACCAAAGATGAGGCTCCTCAACATATCATTGATTTAATCAAACTTGTTGAGACAAAGTTGCAGTCAGCTGTCCAATTCATCAGAACAGATCAAGGCACAGAATTCAAGAATTCGGTTCTTGAAACTTTCCTCAGATCAAAAGGCATTCATCATCAATATTCCGCTGCCATGACTCCACAACAAAACGGGATTGTCGAAAGACGAAACCGAACACTAGTGGAAGCTGCTCGAACAATGCTTGCCTATTCAAAGTTGCCAACGTTTCTGTGGGCCAAAGCTGTTGCCACTGCTTGCTACACGCAGAATCGCTCAATAATCCACAAGCGCTTCAACAAAACTCCCTTTGAGCTAATTAACAAACGATTACCCTATATCAAATACTTTCGTGTTTTTGGTTGCAGGTGTTTTGTACTGAATGACAGGGAGAATCTCGGAAAATTCAGCGAGAAGGCCGATGAAGGAATTTTCATTGGATACTCCACATCATCGAAAGCTTATCGTGTCTACAACACTCGCACTAGGACTGTGAATGAAAGTGTTAATGTATCATTTGATGAATTGGCTGAATCCAGTAATGAAGCTACAACTTCTAGGCCGCCAATTTCTCAAACTCAAAGTCCTTCGAACTCTACAACAACTGACGACTCATTAAATACTTTATTTGATCACTTTTATAATGATTATTTTGAGTCAGCTAATCCAAATGTTTCATCTTCTGTTCCTGCAGAACAAACTGTGATAACATTGGATAACTCGGTGATAAATGCAACAACATCATCTAATTCAGTACCAACTGAAACATCTCCAATCACCGAATCCTCTCCTCAACAAGCATCAGAATCAGCTCAACAAGATTCCTCAAATTCTGTTATTCCCGATCAAACCGATGACGAACCAGAATTTGTTGAACCAGATATCATAATGCCATCTCTTGAAAGAATAGAACAATCAATCATCCAATCTGATGTTCCTCAAACTCAACCATCCAGTTCCCCTCTTCCACATGAAATCAAATGGACTCGTAGCCACCCCACTGACCAAATCATTGGTAACCCATCCACTGGAATTCAAACGAGACGTGCTTCAGCCAATGAATGTCTGTTCTCATCATTTCTAAGCAGTACTGAACCTTCTCGTGTGGATGAAGCTTTAAAGGACCCAGACTGGATTGTTGCTATGCAAGAAGAATTGAATCAATTTGAACGACTGCAAGTATGGAGATTGGTGCCCAAACCAAAGAATCGGATCATTATTGGAACAAAATGGATCTTCAAAAATAAGCGAGATGAAAATGGGATAGTGGTAAGAAATAAAGCAAGACTGGTTGCTAAAGGATATCGTCAACAAGAAGGACTTGACTACGACGAAACTTTTGCTCCAGTTGCAAGACTCGAGGCCATCAGAATATTCTTGGCGTTTGCTGCATACAAAGATTTTAAAGTATATCAAATGGACGTCAAAACAGCACTCCTGAATGGAGTCCTCAACGAGGAGGTCTATGTTTCACAACCTGAAGGTTTTGTTGATGAACATAAACCTGACTATGTTTATGTTTTAGACAAAGCTTTATATGGTCTAAAACAAGCTCCTTGTGCCTGGTATGACAGCTTATCCTCATTTCTTACCCTATCTGGTTTTTCAAAAGGTGTGGTAGACACAACTCTGTTTACTAAATCTGAGGGCAGACACATAATGCTTGTACAAATCTATGTGGATGATATTATATTTGGATCTACAAACCCTGAGTTTTGTAAGAGCTTCTCAGACCTTATGGAGTCGAAGTTTGAGATGAGTATGATGGGAGAGATTAACTTCTTTCTCGGCTTACAAGTCAAACAGCTTCCAGAAGGAACTTTTGTCAATCAGTCTAGATACACTTTAGACATGCTGAAAAAATTTAAACTTGATTCTTGTACATCATCAAAAGTTCCTATGGCTTCTCATTGCAAGCTAAACGCTGATCCTTCTGGAAAAAGTGTTGATGCGACACAATACAGGGGTATGATTGGCTCATTACTTTATCTCACGGCAAGTAGGCCAGATATAATGTTCTCCACATGTCTTTGTGCACGTTTTCAAGCCAACCCAAAAGAATCACACCTTCTTGCTGTCAAGAAGATTTTCAGATACTTAAAGGGCACTCCAAATCTTGGACTTTGGTATCCAAAAGGATCCAATTTCGATTTAACTGCTTTTTCAGACGCAGACTTTGCAGGTTGTCATCTTGACAGAAAGAGCACTTCAGGAAGCGTTCAATTCCTAGGGGAAAGGCTGGTTAGTTGGTCATCAAAGAAACAAAACTGTGTTTCACAATCCACAGCTGAAGCCGAGTACGTTGCAGCTGCTAGCTGTTGTTCTCAGGTGTCGTGGATGCGAACACAACTGCGTGACTATGGCTACTTGCTATCCAGAATCCCTATCTACTGTGACTCCCGAAGTGCCATCGCGATCTCTTGCAATCCAGTTCAACACTCTCGCACAAAGCACATAGACATCAGGTACCATTTCATCAAAGATCATGTAGAAAAAGGTACAGTTGAACTCTATTTTGTTCGAACGGAGGATCAATTACATTTTCACCAAGGCCTTGCACGATTCTCGGTTTCAAACCTTGGTTGCAAAATTAGGCATGTTGAATAATCCGGCTTAGATTTATCTAATTTATCGAACAAAATTTAGTACAACTCTATCTTTGTCTACATCTGTCTTTGATGAAATGAATTTTTTATTGTCTATATCTCTAAGTGTTTATCTGAAATAATGACATGTTTTGAGTAATTGGTATTTGTATCTGTTTGAGATTTTGAGGGGGAGAGAAATCCAATCGTTGTTATCACTTTAAAGTTTAGTTGTTATCATTTTCAATTATTATCAGAAAACATCAAAAAGATTTTCATTTATTTTAGTTTAATATTTATTTATTTTAGTTTAATCTTTATTTTCTTCTATTTTAAATTTTTATCAGAAAACATCAAAAAGATTTTTAATTTATTTTAGTTTAATATTTATTTTTTCTTCTTTTCAATTTTTTATCTGAAAACTTCAAAAATATTTTATTTTATTTTCTTTGGTTTTCTTTATTTCTTTTATTTTATCTTTAGTTTTTATCAAGAAAAACTTCAAAAATATTTTATTTAGTTTAATTTTTATTTCTTTTTTTTTATTTTTTTTGGAAAACCTCAAAAATATTTTCACTTCTTTAGTTTATAGTTTTAATCTTTAACTTTTTCACAACATCTCAAAAAGATTTGTATTTTTAATTCTTATCAGAAAACTTTAAAAAGATTTTCATCAAGTTCATTTAAGTTTATTTTATTTCATCAAAATTTAGAAAAACCCAAAAAAAAAAGTGTTAATTATTTGTTTTGTTTTTGGATAAAATATCAAAAATTTCCAAACTTTTTGAAATTGCTTAAATAGGTTGGGGGCCGTTTTTTTTGTTTCATCTTCTTCCCCCCTCCTCCCAAAAACCGAACCCCTCCCCATTCCCTAGAGTTCTCTCTTCATCTTCTTCTTCAAGCTCTCATAAGGTTTGTTTTCTTTTCTTCATCTCTATTTCGTGTATTTCTCTCTTGTTTCTTGTTTATATATATGTATTTGTCGTTCTCTGTTTGCATTTTTTGAGGTATCCGAGACCCCTTTGTCACTGTGTCTTTATCGATCCATCCTTAGTGAGTTGTGTAGACTGAATAATGTTAGTATAAATGGTGTATTGAGTGTGAATGTATGTTTATTTTTTCTGTTTTCTGTCGAAATATATGAGAAACATTACTCTGAAATTGAAAGAAACTTTATCCGGTTATGGGTTCAACCGAAACCTAGGGTTTCGGTACCCCTTCAAAGGTTTCGGTACCCTTAAATGCTTTCGGTACCCCTTTCCATGGTTTCGGTAACTTTAGTTTCAAGGTTTCGGTATTTTCCAAGATACCGTAACCTTTCAAAATTCCAAGTAGGTTTCTTCCTTGGTTTCGGTATTTTGGTTCTTAGATGGTTTCGGTATTTTGGTTTTTAAATGGTTTCGGTCGATTAATTCTATCTTGGTTTCGGTAGTTTAATTTTCCTGGTTTCGGTAGTTTAAATTTCCTGGTTTCGGTAGTTTAAACTTCAAATAAATCAAGGTTTCGGTAGTTTTATCTTTCGTTGGTTTCGGTACTTTAGAGTTTGGTTCTAAATGGTTTCGGTAGTCTATTTCTTCCTTGGTTTCGGTATGTTGGTTCTTAGATAGTTTCGGTAGTTTAGAGTTTGGTTCTTAGATAGTTTCGGTAGTTTAGATCTAAAATGGTTTCAGTAGTTAGATCTAAAGTGGTTTCGGTATTGGCAGTTTTCTTTGTCCATTATTTTGGTAATCTCAGTTCCATGGTTTCGGTATCTTGTTTCTTACTTGGTTTCGGTATTTTAAATCTTAAATGGTTTCGGTAGTATAGATCTAAATGGTTTCAGTTGTATAGATCTAAATGCTTTCAGTAGTTTCAATTTTGACATAGGTTTCTGTAGTTTCATTTTTTGTTTGTTTTTATTTTTGTTTTTGTTCATTTTTTTATTTGTTGTTTCTGTATTATTATTTTTATTATTATTTTGTTTGGAATTTTATTTTATTTTACTTATTCTTATTTTTTTATTTTCTGTTTTTTATTTTTTATTTTTTTAAATTTTTTATGTTTTATGTTTTTATTTTTTTCTTATTTTTAATTTTTTTTCCTAATTCCTTTTATTTTAGTTTTAGTTTATTTTTTTTCTTTTTCCTCTTCTTTTTAATTTTTAAGTTTAGTTCAAATTTTGTTTCTTGTATTTTATCTAAATTTTTTTTGTTATCTTTATTCTATAATTCTTTTCTTAAATTTTTTTTTCTTTTCTATATTTATTTTCTTTTCTTTATTTCATTTTTCTTTACTTACTTTCTCACTTATTTATTTATTTCTTCTTCTTAATTTTAAATTGTAGAATTGTTATTTATTATTTTTGTTTTTGTTTGTTTTGTTTTCTTCTTTCTCGTCGGATAAAGTTAGTTTAAGTCGCTCGAACTGTTTCATCCGTAGTTATCTAACTCCTTATCCCTTATCTACTAACTGTCATTTGTATCTATTCTGTTTGTTAACCAATTCTTATTCTTTTCAACAGAATTCAAATGGCTGCTCAAGCATATCAGTTGTTGGACTCCGATCTTTGGGTCTCCCATTTAGCAAACAACTGGAAGTTAGACCCCGAGTCTTTCTTCAAAGTCAAAAATGTTGTTTATGACATCATTCAGGGCCACCGGATCAATTATGCTTTGACTGCTGCTGAATCTGTTCTGAAAATCTATCTTCAGCAGTTCTGGCATTATTTGGAAATTATTCCTCTAAATGGCGAAGATTTATTTCAAACTAAGATCGACAATCTGACTGTTACACTTTCCCTACCCATGTTGCGCGACATCTTGCGGCTTCCCACTGAAAATGCAATCCAAGGCAAACTCGATTTTGATCCTCTGGTGGAAGTCGATACGTTATGTACAGACATTCTTAGCATGGGATATCATGGTCCTTTATCAAGAATCTCTCAATTTAAAACCAAAGGTCTTCAGGGTCTATGGTTCGTCATCTGGAATATCGTGACCAAGTGCATGACAGGGAAAACATCTGGCCATGACGCTGGAAGTGTGGCTACACTTCGAATGTTTCACTCGTTTGTATTTGATCGTCATTTTGACTACGGTAACTTTGTCTGGGAAGAAATCAGTGAATATATTCAAGATAAAGCTAATGACAAAAAGAAGAAAAGATACATTCCTTTCCAAAGATTCTTCCAACTCTTTGTCAGATATTTCATGGACACACATCCAAGGACGATTTTCCCAAGACTCAAGAATCCGATTTATCCCGTCTACTCCTTGGGATTTCTGAAGCCACATCCCGTTCAACAAGGCATTGTGATTCGTCCTCTCCCGCAAGAGCTCTTAGCGCATGCTGATCAATCGAGCACTCGTTTAAGAGAGTATCTAGGCCTTAATTATCCAGCTATGGCTGCCCCAGCACCGGGACAGCCTTCCCAAACTGGTAGGAGTGAGAATTCTGTGAGTTCTGAGGGCGCAGGGGGAGATGATGGTTCTGATAGTTCTGAAAGTGCTGAGGAAGTCAGGATGGAAGTCGAGAGCGTAGGAGTAGCTGAGGGAGTCGGTCTGGTCATAGAGAGAGTAGAGGGAGCTGAGGGAGCTGGGATGGAAATAGAAAGAGTAGAAGTAATTGAGGGAGCCGGGCTGGAAGTCACCCCTGAAGAAGAAGCAGTTGTTGCACCGTCACAAATACAGCAACTAGCTACAAAGCCAAGACGGGCCATCAGATCAAAGAAAGCTCATGATATTCCCGCACCTGGTCCATCCCCGAATATGGAGTCCCTACCGGTGCCCACCGCAGAAGATCGATCAAGTCCTATCGCTGAACATATTCCTTTTAATATCCCAACTTCTGAAGGAGCGGTAGAAGACTTAACTGCAGCAGAGATACTCTTTGAATCTGAGCATGAGGCTATGATGGACTTTGTGCTTCCGAGTCCGAGAGACAATCTATCAGGGAGCGCCGAGAGGTTAGAGAGTGCTGAGGGTGAACCCCAACCAAGACAAATCCGGGCAAGTCAGTCTAAGGCCATTAGCCCAATGGCCGATTGCACACCCCACCCTAGCCACTCACTGGTCTCTCAACAGACCAGTGTTTCAATTGCGCACGGGGAAATTCCACATATGCCACCACTGTCTCATTTGGAGACAGGAGGTGTTGAAATCCGACGATCCCCGCCCTGATCGTCACCGTCTTTGATGAGCAAGCTTAGTCCCACACGTCATTATACACACTTTAGGACACCTGCTGCATCATCTGATGTCTTTGTGACATCCGGAAGTTCTGGATCCGCTCACACCACAAGTGTGGCGGAAATGACGGAAGGAATTCCAGCCACAGCTAACGTTATGCCAACTGTGACAGCTGGACACCCAGGTACTACACCTGAGGTGGAAACGGGGGATCTACGTGAACCCCGGGTTACACGAGCAGACCTGGATGCTCTAAAGGCATACCAGGAGGAGCAGTTTGGGTCTATTCTTCGTCTTCTGAAGGGTAAGGATCCAACCTCCTCCTCGGTGCCGCCTCCAGGACAGGTTCCTCCTTCTCCCGTACCAGTCCACAGTGATGATCTTGTCACGAAAGCCGATCTGAGAGCCTTCCGTGCAGAAATCTCCACTCTTATCAATTCTCAGGTCGAGGCGGCTACAGTTTCACTGGTTCAACTGTACTCATTGCTGGAATCAAAGTTTAAAGAGTTACAGTCCCAGTTATCCGTTATGCAACAGAGTTTGGCTAGCCTGGAACAATCTTGCAGGCCCGCTGCCCAAGGACTTAAACGTCGTCATGATGACCCTGAGGATGAGGGTCCTCCTGAGGGGGAGAAAAGGCAGCGGGTATCTACACCTTCTGAGGCTGCCATAGTAAGTGAAAGGCAAATTTCAGCTGTCATAGGGGAAGATCAGAGTTCAGAGGGTTTAGAAAAGGTCACAGAGTCTGAAGCTCACAACATTCAAGATATGTCTCGTGCTATGATAGTTTTTGAGCCATCTGAATCGTCTCTGAATCCATCCGGTCATGATATTATTGAAATATTCTCAGATGACTCCGATGATGATCTCCTAATTCCCAAAGAAGAAATTCCATCTGAAAACCCAACTAAATTCATGACTTCTCCCATTCCATCAGTGAACCGTGCCACAACAGTCGATGCCTTTGAAGAAAGAATTGTCCGAACAAAACTTAAGTCAGGAAGGATTAGAGAATATTTTGTTTCTTCAGAGGTAGGACAATCTTCTTCAGCTCCAACCTTCACTGAAGAACAGCTTGCTAAAAGAGAAGCAGAATGGGTTGATGCATTGGTCGATGGGGGTCTCTTTGATTCAGAAAAGGAAAAATGGAGAGCCATGACAGTTGAAAAGGCCCATGAATACCTTCGTGTTTCTCCAGAGCCAACTGAACGCACAAATCAGGCTGAAAGAAAGAGACACAAGAAGAGAGAAAGAAAGAAGTACATCAAAAAGATGTATGATGAAAATCTTCTCTATCCATTCCTTGAACACCATTTAGACTTTATGTTCTCTAAGTAATCGGTTGGGAAGATCTCTAAAAGGTGGCTACTGAGGCTCGATGAACGTCCAAGGTCTGAGCAAATGGAGTATGAAGTCGTGATGCTTCGTTATCCTCAAGAAATACAAAGAGTAAAGTCTAATGTTCGAATTAAAAAGATCAAAGATATTTCATGCCACAAGATTTCCAAAATCTGGTCTCCATCATTTACTGTTGTCCGAGAAAACGATGATGTGTCTATGTTTGGTGAGCCAGATCTGGATAATCTTGAATTCGACGATCTTGAGTGGTTGTTTCTTCGTCTAAAAAAGGCAAGGCCAAGTAAGCCACGCATTTGTGCTATAATGGCGATTCTCCGATGTATGCGTCGCATCTCCGTGTCCATGATTGTCAAAGATTTCCAAATGCCAGTAGAAAACCTGAGTAGTTGTGTAGGTCTGGCAGCTCCTCGATATGAGTTTCCACATATTCACCAACACCCTCAATTTAAGGTTCTTCTAAAGCCTGAACATGGAGTTGTGTTCTGCAACATCAAGAATGAAAAGTGCTTCATGAGATTCGAAGAAATAGCTGCCTTTTCAGATGGTACATTGAGACTGATCAGAAGTGGCCTTCATGAGCATCTTGAACAAGACAGTAGCTTGCCTTCTTCACTTCGTCTTCCTCTTGAAGAAAACAATGAGATAAGGAGAGGTATTGAGCTGATTGACGATCGTTCAACCCTCCGAGAATACATTAGACGATTAGAGGTCTATCTTCAGCTGAGGCAAGACATGTGAAGTTTTTTTTGAAGTGTTAGCTAGAATTGAAATAGGGGGAGAATTGTTAGACATATTTATTTCAATTTCTAGTTAATATCTTTTGTTTGTAATAATTTAATTTCTAGTTATGTATTTGTTTTTGTTATGTTTAAAGTTCAAGGACCTGTTATGTAATTTTCCCAAAGTCTCTTTGGTTATAAAAACCAAATGAGATGGAGGTTTTTGTTGTTGTTGAAGAAAGAAATATTGCAGTGATATATTCTCTAGAGCATTTCATCTTCTTCACCCAATAGAGTATTTTTCATTCATAAATCTGTTTGAGTGTTACTCTATATGCCATGGTTGTGTAATATCTGGAAAATCAAGCTTTCAACAATGACAATCGCAATTCAAAAATATTACAAAATGTCACTCTCCTCCTGAATATGATATCCTCTCCCCTTATTTTGAACAAATTTGACTCTCCCCCTCAAATATATACTCTCACTTTACAAAAACTAACAAAGCTTTCAACTTTGAGAGAAAAATGAAACACATTCATTTGTGAATTAACAAGTCCAGGTCCACATAGGATTCCTGTTTGCACAATAGACATTATCTATGGGACCTACTTTCAGTGCTGACGTGATGGTAACACTGGTAGGATTTCCAAATAGTCATCATGAATTCCTTTATCATGAAAGAATCACTATGATTTGTTCCGGCTATGTCACTTTGGAATAGCAGTTTATAGTCACGCAGACTGTCAGACTCTATGTGTCCTAAAAGTGTATATAATCAGCTCTAGACACAATATGCATCAAATGAAGTCGGAGACCAGAGCAAATTTCTTTCTTGTTTCAATATCAAAAATATCCAAATTATATTTTGATAGAAATGTGTTATATCTCTGTGGTTATGGAAACATAAATCTTTTGAGAGATAACTGAGAAGTTGGTGGGGTTAAGTGCATGCCTCAATGGGTCTATGACGTCTTTTTCAATTTTAGTTCACCTAGGGCTTGATACATTATGTGGATTACGTAACCGACATAGCGTATGAAGGGTTATCTTTTCTTCAATTCCTTTCTCAAATCTCAGTTCTCATCAATTTTCAAATAAGCTCCCTTCGGCTCATTTTTGAGATATAAATTCAGTGAGCATTATATCTAAAGCATGATCTTATGCACCACCATCTCCTTTCAATATATCTCTCTCATTTACATTTTACCTCTGCTCGACCCTGTTAGTATCCCGCCATAACTGACACTTCACAACTAATAGACCTAAAGAACCCTCACCCACACAAACTATAGATGGTTGCTACTTGGGTAGGTCTTTTGGTTCTGGTTAGACCATTGAAGCAATGTTTATTCCTATCACACAAATTGGTGCATAATGGAGTCAGCAGAATTAATGTTCAGCATTTCAGCTCATGTATATACCATTAAGAAAGATTTGGATTTTCAGCTCAGAAGAATTAGAAGATGAAATTCATAATGAATATCGAAAATGATGAATTGGGAGATATAAGAATGAAATGAAAAATCTGATATAAGATATGAAATTATTCGAATTCTTATGAAAGAATTAACTCATTAGAGATCATGGGAGAATTTAGTATTAATGAATCAGAAGAATTAAAACAAAAAGAATCTCAGAAAGCAATGAGATTATGAAAAAACAAAGAGATAAGATCAATTAACCTTAATTATATATTCAGAGAATAAAAAATAATATTTTTCTCTTCAGCTCAAAAACCTTTTATGTTGCACAAAATATTTTCGTGAAAAATACACACATTTTTGAAAAAACAAAGTCATCGTCAGAGTACCTCTGACACTCCCCCTGGAAATAAGCACACAAAATAAATCTGAAGTGATTAGAAACCTTTGTTGCGGAAGCTCGGGTTTTAGTCTAAAATAACTGAAAATCATTTGCATTGAAAAGCGGGTTCTAGTCTGAATTAACTAGAAGCCACTTGAGGTGAAGACTGGGTTCTACTCTGTTATGAGTAGAAGCCTGTTGAACTGAAGAACGGGTCCTGAACTGAAATGAACAGGAGCCATTTGAATTGAAGCCCGGGTTCTAGTCTGTTGTGAGTAGAAACCTTTTGACCTGCAAAAATCAAGATGTTTTTGGTATCCGAACCGATTTGGATCTAGACTTGTTAGCACTTTTGGGTACGCATCTCAAAACGGGTTTTGGTACCCACTGGAACTTGGGTTTGATTACCCATTGCAGAATATATTTCTTATCTTCTCTTTCAAACTTAGAAAGCGAATTTCTTTTTCTATGATGAAATTTAATATCTGAATTGCGAAAGAAACATGAATTTGATTGATCAGAATTTTGTAAACTCTTCTTTCTGAAAAACTATCCGGTTCTAGTCTGTTTCTAATAATATTGTTGGTGTTTTTTTGTGAAGATATTTTCAGATAAGAATAACTAGTATTTTCAGAACCTTTAGAAAACTTTGATTTCGAAGATTCACTAAGGTAAACCTTGACCGGAAGATTTTCAATTCTTTTATCTTTGCCTTTGTGTATCTTTAAAAGATACTTTAGTTTAAGATCCGAAGTTGAATCAAGATCAGGAGGTTTAGCGCGATTCTCTTCACTTTCTAAAGATAAATCAGAATGATGAACTTTATGATCTAACTAAACATTAGAATTGTTAACCTCTGATTCGTTTGAAGAAGGGGAAACATTCAATTGTGTAGAAAGATGAAGTATTTGATCTTCTAATCCTTTGATGATGACCAAATATGAATTTCTGAAATTATCAAACGACAGGTAATCAATTTTGAAAGATTGTTCTTTAATTTACAAAACATTTCTCTCATCTTCTAGTTAATGAAAACTCTTTTTCAAGAACAAAAAATTCTTCAGATTTGTTTGAATCATAACTTTGATCAGAATGATTTGTTTTTGAAAGTGTTTCTTCAAGATCTTTGTTGGTACACTCGGTGTGACGATAGCAGTCTAGACATGCTATAGATAGTCATAAGTAACAGATAGGGCTTTACTAATACAAGTCATGTTTGTTTGTTCATGATTGTGTATGGTGTTTAAATTTGCATGTTAAGTTCATGATTGTGAAAATAAGTTCTTGAGGTAATGAACTTGGGAGAATAAGTTCTTAAGGCATAGGCCACGAACTTAAGTCACACAAGTTCGTACAAACTTAGCTAACCTAAGTTCGTATCTGTATGGGCTTGAACTTGTAAGTTCGTGGGCTTGAGCCTTGCACAAACTTAATAGTTATATTATGAACTTATTTGTATTATTTAAGAGACTTTAGGAGAGCTACAATTTCAATGTTTGTCAGAGTGCACAGACGAACTAGAAAGTGTTTTCAGAGAGTCTAACAGCAATACAACGTGTGGGGTCGGTATCCTATTGGCTAGCATTTTGTTGGGCTCCGTGTTTCGCGCGTGATCGATCTGTTAAGCGTCTAACAAGGATTCCGCACTCGTTGGACGACGTCGCGCCATGATTCGATCCGTAGACGTGGTGACCCTACAAGTGGTATCAGAGCATTTCTTGAATGTTCTTCGTGTTCGTCACGTTTCGTTGAACATTCATAGGGTTTCTTGGTGTTTTACGGATAAATCACACATTTTTCTTGAAGTTTTTACTGAGTTTCGAAGAGTTCTACAAGCCAACAATCATTTTAGTTCATCATTTTAGTGGAAATCATTGTTTTTAGTCTTAAAACATTAACTTAATCTGAAATTTAAAAAAAAAATCGATTTTTTTGGCCGTTTCACAAACTTGCAGCGCTCGAACTTAGGAGTGTTTTTAGGGTTCCTCGAACTTGTCAGACGCTCCTCCACGAACTTGTCAGATATTCGAACTTGTCTGATTAGGGTTTCACGAACTTGACTAACTTTGAATTTATCCTTCTCGAACTTTCCATCCTCGAACTTGACAAATTCAATCTAGGGTTTCTTGAACATGAGGTCTCTTGAACTTAGTGATCTCGAATTTAACTTTAAACAAATTTAATTTGGTAAAACTAATTTAATTAAAGTCCGTACAAGCTTGATTTCAAATTTATTTTAAAAATTAAATAATTTAAGTTCGTGAAAAAAATTTTTTACGAGAATGTCAAGTTTGCATAAGTTCTTGGAAAAGGATCATGAAGTAGGCAAATCAAATTCACCACCCAAGCTGATGAAAATTGAAGACTAATACTGGTGGATAGATAGCTTGCGGACTTTGCTAGATTTAATGATATGCGTATGTGGATATGCATAGATGAACGATATGTTCCCCCAACACAAGAGTTCCAGGGCAGATTAAAGGTTTTGTCCTATCAACAAATGAAAGATAAGGACAAGAAGATTTATGAAGCTAAGAATCGGGCTTTATCGTCGATTAGAATGACACTACCTTTGGAAATTCTGCACACGTTCAGAAATTACAGAACTTCTAAAGAGCTCTGGGAAGCTCTAGAGAAGCGGTGTGACGGAAATCCTACGGTTAGAAAGGGGGAACGAAATTATTGAAAAAAGAATTTGCAATCTTCAAGGGGTTGTAAAATGAGACCTTGGATGAGATAATTACAAGGTTCTATCACCTTCTGACAGAACTTGATAACCATAGTGTTGAGTATCAAGAAACTGATAAGATTGAAAAACTTCTAGATGCATTACCATGAAAGTGGGAGATGTACACTGCGTTGATAAAGCATGATGAACATAAACTGGCAAGTCTCACCCATGAAGAAGTTATCGGAACTCTGAGGGCCTACAACTTTAAAATACAAAAGAAAGAGATGGAATAAGTTCAAGTACAGGATACAGAATTGTACTCTGAGGGCCTAGGAAAAGGGTGGGACTGGGACAACGGGAATCTATCCCGGTACCTGTTCATCAGCCAAGCCCGCCGCAGCAGCGACGGGCGAACGTAAGACAGCGTGGATGGATACCTCACACTCTCCAAGAGTGAAGAAACGAGGAAGGGATCCCAAGGCAGTTTGAAGTCGGAATACCATCTTCTTCTCAAGTGCCGAAACTTACCCAGGAACATACGCAACGAACGTTGCTTCTGCTGGTGGCAAGGGCCTTCAGACACGACCTCCAGTTTCGACAAAAGTTTCGACAAATCCACCAGAAGGTCGGTGACATCTCTGCAAGGATTAAGCAGGAGGCAATGCAAAACACCAAAATACATTAGGCCAACCAGAATATTCAAGCGATTCAACAAGACTGAATCGATGAATTGTGATGCAGAGCTAACGTAACGACTTAACGCCCTGAAGTATGGGGAAACCCCGGAGGCATATCATACTTAGTGCCCCTCTACCATCTTATTGTATTTCCCTAGGATTTAATATCTGATGTATCTTTAGGTATGTAAGGCTTGAAAAATTTTTCAGAAAATTCCCAACCATGTCATATATAAAGATTAGGTATCAAGCACTTTTCATGGAGAAATTAAGTTTTAACTATAACTCCATGCATGGGGATATGTAGTATGACTATCTACCTAAGAAATTTCAAACCCGTAGACTTATCCTCTTACCCCATTAGATACCACTTATGCATTTATACTATTTGATACCGGTGCTGATAGGAGCTTTATATCCACTACGTCTAGCAAGCAGATAAATGTAATTCTTACACCATTAAGTGCCATTTATGCTATTGACGTTGATGACAGTAAGACGCTTAAAACAAATAATATAATACGAGGATGCTCATTAGAATTGCTAGGTTGACTCTTTGAAATGGACTTGATGCCCGTCAAACTGGGTAGTTTTGACGTGCTCATAGGCATGGATTGACTATCGAAAAACCATGCGGAAATAGTGTCCAACAAGAAGACGATTCACATACCCTTAGCTGATAAGAAGGTCCTTACTGTCCAAGGCAAAGCAAGAAAAAACAAAATATGCATCATCTCCTGCATTAGGACCCTAAAGTGTCTCCGAAATGGTTGTCAGGTAATCAATGTCCACATGACGAAGAAGGAGCCGAATGAGAAGTGACTCGAAGATATTCCTACTATTTGTGATTACCCCAAAGTTTTTCCAGAACACTTACCAGGGCTCCCACCATAGAGGAATGTCGAATTTCAAATCGACCTAGAGTCAGGTACTCACCAATGCCTGGAGCACCATACCGATTACCCCCATCAGTAACGTAGGAATTGTCCAACCAGCTGCAGGAGCTCTTAGATACAGGGTTTATCAAACCAAGTTCCTCACTTTGGGGAGCTCCAGTTTTGTTCGTAAAGAAGAAGGATGGAACCTTGAGAATGTGCATCGATTACCGGGAGCTAAAGAGGCTAATCATAAAGAACCGGTATGCACTCCCAAGGATCGATGACTTGTTTGACCAACTCCAAGGATCAAGCTTCTATTCGAAGATCGACCTGGGGTCTGATTATCATCAGGTTAGAGTCCGCAATGAAGATATTCCAAAGACAGCATTCAGATCCCGTTACGGTCATCATAAATTCCTAGTAACGCCATTTGGATTAATCAATGCCATAATAGTATTCATGGACCTCATGAATCGGGTGTGCAAACCTTATTTAGACATATTCATGATTATCCTCATTAATGACATCTTAATCTACTCACGAAACAAGGAGGACCACGAGCAACATTTAAGACTGATTTTGAAGTTGTTGGAGAATGAAGAACTGTATGCCAAGCTTTCTAAGTTTGAATTTTGGCTACGAGAGATGAAATTGCTCGGTCACGCGATAAATAGTAAAGTAATCTAGGTCGACCCCGCAAAGATCGAGGCTAACAGAAATTAGTCAACTCCTAGAACCCCTATAGAGATATGTCAGTCCTTAAGAATTGCCGCTTATTATAGGAAATTATCAAAAAAAATTCAAAGATCACCAGATCTCTAAGAAAACTGACCCGAAAAGACATTAACTACGATTGGGGCGAGGAACAGGAGACATCATTTCAGTTATTAAAGCACAAACTGTGCAGCGCGCCTATTTTGTCCTTACCCGAGGGAAGCGAGAAATTTGTAGCTTACGGTAACACCTCACACAATGGGTTGGGATGTGTGATGATGTAAGAAGATAAGGTCATAGCTTATGGTTCACGACAACTTAAGGTTCACGAAGTGAATTACAGAACGCATGATTTAGAGCTAGGAGCATTAGTCTTTGTCCTTAAGACTTGGAGACATTAGTTATACGGTACGAAGTGTACTATATTCACGGACCATAAGAGCCTCCAACACATCTTGAACAAGAAAGAGTTGAATATGAGGTAGCGTCGTCGGATGGAGCTATTAAGTGATTACAACTGTGAAATTCATTATCACCCCGGGGAAAGCTAATGTGGTTGCAGAAGCTCAGAGCCAAAAGGAACGAGCTAAGCCGTTAAGAGTACGAGCCCTAGTTATAAAAATTTAACCAAACCTTCCTTCCTTAGTTCATGATGCACAAGTAGAAGTTGTTAAGGAGGAAAATTTGAAAAATGAAGCCCTGCCTGGAATGGATAAATAGTTTGGGATAAGGGCTAATGAAAATCGATATTTCATGAATAGAGTCTGGTTACCCTGTTTTGGTGGAGTAAGAAAGCTGGTTATGGATGAAGGACACAAATCAAGATATGTCATTCACCCCGGATCCGATAAAATGTATCATGACATCAAGGAGCTATAACTGGTGGCATAACATGAAGGCTGACATTGCCACATATGTCAGCAAATTCTTTACATGCTCCAAAGTTAAGACAAAACATCAGAAATCATCTGGGTTATTGCAGCAACCAGAGATTGCCCAATGCAAGTGGGAACGGATAACCACATACTTCATAACAAAACTCCCGAGGACGATAAGTGGTGTAACATCCCAAAATTTAAGAATTATGTAATTTACAATTTATTTGGACGTAATTATTATGTTAATGAAATATTATATCAATTTAAGTTATTTTGATCATTATATCAGTTAAATGAGAAAATACGAAGTTGAGGGGTGTGTTATGCAAATGGGTCAAAAATAGAAATTAAATGGAGAAAACCCTTTCATTTCCACCAACTCCTTCTCTCTCTACTCTCTCTCTCTCTAAACGACTCTCTCTTACTCTCCCTCTATCTCTCGGATTTAATCCAAGAATCACACAAGAATAAACAATTTCAAGTGCAAGAAGTTGGAAACAAGTTGCAATTTAGGAACTATAACAGTTGCAACAAACGATTTAAGGTAACATTCATCCAAATTTACGATTCTTGATGTTTTTGGTTCGGTTTTGAAGTGAACCGATTTCTAAGATTATTGTTTCAAATGTCAATGCATGTTGGAGTTGATTGTTGTAAAGTTAAAATCTAGCATATATGTTGTAGTATACCAAATTTCAGAATCAGATTCAAAGTCTAAGTATGATTTCTGAAATTATGTGTGTGTTTTAGTGTGTGTGTGTGTTCATCGAGACTCATAGAAAAATGGACATAACTGGGTTATTTTGGTACATAAGTATGATGATATAAGTTAAATGATAGCATATAAGTTTACATTTACAATGTTTGACTCAAAAACATGCAAAAATGGTCCAAATAGAATTTCTGGAAAATATTGGAAATTTACCAAGTATGAATTCGGACGATGATCCATCCGAATTCGGATCATCATCCTAATTCGGACCACCCATTTCGGACTCAACCTCAATTCGGACCATCACCAATCCGGACCCAACCTATTTCGGACCCCCACCCCATTTCGGTCCTACCCCAATTCGGACCATCCGGATTTCGGATCCATCCGAATTCGGATGTGGTCCGAATTCAGTTGGAAATTCATTTAATTTTCAGGATTTAAGTTTTAAGCAATTACTGACAGAAATTCACTATTACACATACATTACAGATCATTGTGGTGTTATCAAAACACACATTGATTCAGAGACAAGTCAGAATGTACCAATCACTGTGAGTAACCGATTGTCATTCTAACATTTATTGTTTTTGCATTCATGTTTATATATTCAATGGCATGTTCACATTGTTCATACATCAATTGGCACTCATGATTACTTTGTTGTTATGATGCACACTCGTACTTGACATGTAACACACATGTAGCCAGCGTTCATTTGAAAGTGCATCTATTTACATCATGCTTGCACTGCATGATCATTACTTCACAATCTGATGCGACCTGGACTGGGGCTGACAGCAGGCCACTATCGGGGACTGATCATCCCACTCGTTATCCCGTCAGGTTCGGCACATCCCCGATCAGCATATTGAACTGCCACCCCATGCTAGCAATGCATGGTTTACACATACATTGAGGCTTACACTGCCTGTTTTCACATACATGGGGCTTACACTGCCCATGGTTAAGCGTTGCTTGTAAAGAAATATTTGTTGTTTGCATAATCTGTTATCCCACTAAGCAATTAGCTTACAGTTCACTCACAATGTTTTCAGGCAAAGGCAAAGGAGTAGTTGGACCTTCTACTTAAGAATTTCACTTCAATATCCCGGAGACTTTAGAAGCTATTGGTACTTGAATGTAATAGCTTTGGGCTGGGATTTCTACTTCTATAACAATTATGATGTTGTAATAGTTAGACTTAATCACTGTAGACACGTACTTTCATTGCTTTAGTGTGGATTTGCTTAATTCTGATTTAAGTATTCAATTTCAATTAACGTGATATTCATTGGGTTATTTGTTGATCCTGGTGATTCCAATTATAATATCAAAGCAAGAGGGTGTCACAGATTTTGGTATCAGAGCATTAGTTTGAGGTTTCTGTAGGTCCCGAAAGGTTCCCAAAGTATATAGTAATAAACTGTAGAGGGGGGGTGAATACAGTATTTAAAATCTACACACTCTTTTTCTCAATGTTTGTATGTATTATCAACAAATGTTAATTACAAACAAGCTTGACTGCGGAATTGTTCAAGCTGAGATGACAGAATACAACAGTATGGTTTCTAGTCTAAGACACACTCACACTAGATTACAATGAACACACTCACTAAGATGCACTCACTGTATTTTACAAGACTTTAAGGAACAGCTTTGGTAAACAGCTTAGACACACAGAAGCTTGTTTACAGAAGATTTGCATGCATGAATATCACACTTGCACGTTCACTCTTGGTTTAAGCACTTAGCTTTCTTCACATTCTTTCTGACCTTAGAAGCTTCCTTTTATACTCACTTAGAGGATCTAAGAGAAACATCTTCATTGGGCAGAATGAAAAAGGAGAAGTCTTGTTTGAAAAGACAATATAACTTTTCTGCACTTTTCTGAAAAGCAGACTTGCCTTCTCTTGTGCAGAACTTTTGTCTTTTTACTTTCTACTGTTGCATTGCCTTTAACCATTTTAGGAATGTCAACTTTGCGTCTTTCTTCCTTGTAAAGGCCTATTTTGATATAAGAAAAAGGTCTGTCACCCTTTTTCAAATATCCGTTTGTCTTCATGTAACAGAACAGCTTGGGCAGGCTGAGCGGTTCTGCTTTCCACTTTGTCTTCAACTGTGTAAACTGATCTGGTAGTTAAAAACAATACATGATGACTTGGAAACTAATTCCATAAAGTGTTTAGCCTGTTCACAAAGAACAGGTTCTGTTCACAAAGAACAGAACACTTTAAAAGTGCCCAAGCTGCTCAACAGTGTAGAGCAGCGTAGACAGTTTATGTCCAGCCTGATCAGCAGACTGATCAGTTTGGACAAACTGTCTTGGTTGCAACACATGCAACGTATAGAACAGCTTTAGACTGATATTGCAAATCATTTTCAGGTTTCAATAAGGCATATAACAGGCCTTAAATACAACCTTCAAATGCATCAACAGGTTTGAATATAAAATCTCCCCCTCAGATGTAGAGCAGGTTTGACTGAGGCCTTTTTGTGCCTAACAGTTTCAAGTGTCCGCGAGGACTTGGACTCAAACTTAGGTTATGATATTAGAATGGACTCCTAGGAAATGATCCGAACTAAGATAGGATTGACATGCACACGGGGACAAATAAAGGGTAACTGTAACGCTTAGGACTTACAACCAAATGTTCTAAATATAAATTGTTATATTTCAGAACATGTCAGGAGACGATATGACTCCTCAACAAATGTTCTAGATGATGCAAGCTCTTATGGAACAGAACAATGAGCTACAATCCAAAAGAATGGCTGAGCAGGCTCAGTCATTTGCCGACCAATTAAGGGCCAGAGATGAGGCCGAAGCAAAACGTAAGGCTGATAAACGAAAGAACAAAGAGCAACAACAAGATGATCAAGAGGAAAGACAAGAAACTGGGTCTTCTAACCGATCAAGGGGTTGTAGATTTAAGGACTTCAAAAGTAACGGGGCTGTTACTTTTGATGGAACTGGAGATGCCGTGACTGCATTGGAATGGATCACCACCACCGAACGAACTTTCAGAATCAGCGACTGCGCTGAAAAAGACATGGTCCGCTTTGCAACCGCAATGTTTGCAAGGGACGCAGTGATGTGGTGGGATGCAATGACACATGTGTTGACGATGGAGGTAGTGTCACACATGTCCTGGAGTGAATTCAAGGAAATATTCTCCCAGCAATACTGTCCTACTGATGAAAAACGCCGTCTCGAGGCGAAGTTTCTGAACCTGACTCAAGGAACGAAAACGGTAACGCAATATGCCGTTGAGTTCACTCGATTAAGCTTATTCGCACCGCATCAAGTTGACGCAGAGGAAAGGAAGATAGCCCGGTTTGAGGCCGGTCTAGACTATGAGATACGTCGAACCATGAGTGAGGTTCGGTATACAACTTTTGCCGGTTTACTTGAGGCTGCTCGGAATGTGGAGTAGATCGTCTTATTGTCTGGGTATGTTATCGGGTCAGCCGCCGCAACACCGACTCAACCATCGCCGCCAAAAAGGCAGCGGGAGTCTGGATCTTCCCGATTCTCTCCTCAATCCCATCAGCAATCTTCATCACCCAAGAAGGGAAGGGCCTTCTCGGCCAGTTCTGAAATGAGGGACTGCAGGCGATGCAGAAAAGCGCACTCTGGGGAGTGCAAGACTCAGGATATGTACAGCTTCTACTGTGGGCAGAAAGGCCATCACTGGGAGCATTGTCCTCGAAAAGACGATGCATGCTACAACTGCCACAGACTTGGCCATTTTTCAAGGGACTGCCCGAAACCACCACGAGATCAAAGTGTTCAGCAATCAACGACAAGATCTTCTGCAGCTTCCACTGCTCGCAGGGATCAATCTCAAAGGGCTCCAACAAGGGCATTTCAAATCAAAGCTGAAGAAGCAAAGGATGACCTGGAAGTGGTCACTGGTACGTTCTATGTTAATTCAATTCCTGCACGTATCTTGTTTGATTCCGGAGCAAATCGTTCGTTTGTCTCCACATCATTTGCTCGTCAATTCAATATGCCTACCTCAAAACTGCAATTTGTAATTGATATAGAGACTGCTAGCAACATGTTAGTTAAAGCAGACAAAGTATATAGGAACTGCACACTACTTGTAGAGGATGTAGTGTTCAATATAGATTTGATCCCTATGGAGTTTGGGGAATTTGATGTTATAGTAGGTATGGACTGGTTAGTTCATAATGAGGCCCAAATCGTTTGCAAGAAAAGAATGATAAAGATTACCACTCCCGAGGGCCGAGACATATGCATTTATGGTGACAGACACAAAGGCGACTTGTGCCTTATATCAATTGCAAAAGCCCGAAAGCACGTTGCCAAGGGTTGTTCAGCTTACCTAGCCTACGCTGTCGATGCAAAGGCTGAAGTTCAATCTCCTTCCACCGTTCCCGTAGTTTCCGAGTTTCCAGATGTCTTTCCAGAAGATATCTCGGGATTGCCACCTGATCTCCAAGTGGAATTCCGAATTGATCTCATTCTTGGAGCTGCTCCAATAGCAAAGGCTCCGTATCGTTTAGCTCCAGCAGAGATGCAGGAAATGATGAAGCAGTTACAGGAGCTGCTTGACAAAGGCTTTATCCGCCCAAGTTCATCTCCTTGGGGCGCTCCTGTTCCGTTCCTCAAGAAGAAAGATGGCACATTACGTATGTGCATTGATTACCGAGAACTCAACAAAGTCACAATCAAAAACAAGTATCCATTGCCCCGGATTGATCATCTCTTCGACCAGTTACAAGGCGCAAGCTACTTCTCGAAGATTGATCTTCGTTCGGGTTATCACCAACTCAAAGTACACCCAGATGACATTCCAAAGACGGCTTTCAGAACTCGTTACGGACACTACGAGTTTCTGGTAATGCCATTCGGTCTCACAAATGCGCCGACTGCTTTCATGGATCTCGTGAATCGAGTCTGCCGGCCAATGCTCGACAAATCGGTCATCGTGTTTATCGATGACATTCTCATATATTCAAAGACCAAAGAGGATCATGCAGCACATCTGAGAGAATTGTTAGAGTTGCTGCGCAAAGAGAGACTTTATGCCAAATTCTCTAAGTGTGAATTCTGGTTGAGGCATGTACATCTCAACATCCCAAACGATTCCTTGATCCTTACATTCACTTATAAACTCTTTTATTAACTTGTACCTCTTAAACAATCAATTCAGATCCAATTCTTGGGGCACGTGATATCTGGTGCTGGGATTGCTGTTGATCCTGCAAAGATCGAAGCTATCCAGAACTGGGAATCACCCCGCAACGCCTCAGAAATTCGTAGTTTTTTGGGATTGGCTGGTTACTACCGCCGATTCATCAAAGACTTCTCAAAGATAGCCGTTCCGCTTACAAAGCTTACACGTAAGAACGCAATCTTCTTTTGGAAAGAAGAACAACAAGCTGCCTTTGATAAACTGAAGAATCTGTTAAGTGAAGCACCAGTGTTAGCCCTGCCTGAAGGGAACGAGGACTTCGTAGTCTATACAGATGCATCAGGCATGGGTTTGGGTGCTGTTCTAACGCAAAGAGGAAATGTCATAGCATATGCTTCTAGACAACTCAAACCACATGAGAAAGATTACTCTACTCATGATCTAGAGCTAACTGCTGTGACATTCGCTCTCAAATTATGGAGACACTACTTGTATGGAACCAAGTGTCAGCTCTACACCGACCACAAAAGTTTAAAGTATATATTCAGTCAGAAGGACTTGAATATGAGGCAAAGAAGGTCAATGGAGCTGATCAAAGACTATGACTGCGAGATCTAATACCATCCAGGGAAGGCCAATGTAGTGGCCGATGCCCTAAGCCGAAAAGCGTACCACAAGGCATACTACTATGCCTTGACTTCTACGAATTTGACATCAACTATCATAGACGATGTAAGGGCTGCTCAGTTACAGGCCTTAAAGGAGGATAATGTAAAGAATGAAAATATCAGAGTTCAACTGCCGTTAGTGCAAGATGATGGAACCGGACTAAAGGGTGTTTACGGCAGAATTTGGGTTCCTCAGTTCGGGAACATGAGAGAAGAAATTCTTGCAGAAGCTCATCAATCCAAGTTCTCAATTCACCTTGGAAGCACAAAAATGTACAACGACTTGAAAGCCGATTTCTGGTGGCCAGGGTTGTAAAGAGACGTTGGTCAATACGTAGAAAAGTGCAGAACTTGTCGACTAGTCAAAGCAGAACATCAACAACCCTACGGTAGTATGTAACCTCTTCCTATCCCGGAATGGAAGTGGGATCATATTACTATGGATTTCGTAACAAAGCTACCCAAAACACATCGTCAACATGATGCTATTTGGGTCATCGTTGATCGTCTGACAGAATCTGCTCACTTTATTCCCATTCGGGAAACATATTCACTGGACCGTCTTGCCCAGATCTACGTAAACGAAATCGTCATTAGGCATGGTGTGCCTAAGTCTATTGTCTCTGACCGAGATAGTAGATTCACTTCCAACTTCTGGGCTGCTTTGCAAAACGGTCTTGGTACTCGTATCGCAATGAGTACTGCTTACAGACCTCAATCTGGCGGACAAAGTGAGAGAACTATTCTGACTCTGGTAGACATGCTCAGAGCGTGTGTCATGGATTTGGGTGGTAACTGGAACGATCACCTCCCATTGGTTGAATTCTCCTACAACAATAGTTACCATTCCACAATCAAGATGGCACCGTTCGAGTTCCTGTATGGCAGAAAATGTAGGATTCCAACCTGTTGGAGGGAAACAGGAGAAACTCCAATAGCTGGTCCTGCCTTATTGCAAGAAACCAATGAAAAGATACAACTCATTCGGCAGTACATGAAAATGGCACAAGATCGGAAAAAGAATTACCACGATCGCCGTCACAAAGCCATAGAATTTCAGAAGGATGATTGGGTCTATCTGAAGGTATCCCCAATGAAAGGTGTTACAAGGTTTGTAAAACGAGGAAAGCTATCACCTCGGTTCATTGGACCCTTCAAGATACTGGAAAGAGTTGGTAATCAGTCCTATCATTTAGACTTGCCGGAAGAGTTATCAGGTGTTCACCCGGTATTTCATGTGGGTTACTTAAGAAAGAGTCTGGTGCCCGAAAGGGAACCATGGACTGATCACTCGGACATTAAGATTGACGAACGACTAAGATTCATGGATGAGCCGGAGTGCAATATGGAAAAAAAAGTCAAGAAACTCCGCAATAAGGAAATCAGGATGGTGCTGGTCAAGTGGAAGCATCATCGGGGAGCAAATCACACTTGGGAATCGGAAGAAGACATGAAGACTAAGTACCCAATTTTGTTTAGCGCAGCATGACTTCGCGGACGAAGTATAAGGCGTGGTGGAGCCCATGCTGTAACATCCCAAAATTTAAGAATTATGTAATTTACAATTTATTCGGACTTAATTATTATGGTAATGAAATATTATATCAATTTAAGTTATTTTGATCATTATATCAGTTAAATGAGAAAATACGAAGTTGAGGGGTGTGTTATGCAAATGGGTCAAAAATAGAAATTAAATGGAGAAAACCCTTTCATTTCCACCAACTCCTTCTCTCTCTACTCTCTCTCTCTAAACGACTCTCTCTCACTCTCCCTCTATCTCTCGTATTTAATCCAAGAATCACACAAGAATCAACAATTTCAAGTGCAAGAAGTTGGAAACAAGTTGCAATTTAGGAACTATAACAGTTGCAACAAACGATTTAAGGTAACATTCATCCAAATTTACGATTCTTGATGTTTTTGGTTCGGTTTTGAAGTGAACCGATTTCTAAGATTATTGTTTCAAATGTCAATGCATGTTTGAGTTGATTGTTGTAAAGTTAAAATCGAGCATATATGTTGTAGTATACCAAATTTCAGAATCAGATTCAAAGTATAAGTATGATTTCTGAAATTATGTGTGTTTTAGTGTGTGTGTTCATCGAGACTCATAGAAAAATGGACATAAATGGGTTATTTTGGTACATAAGTATGATGATATAAGTTAAATGATAGCATATAAGTTTACATTTACAATGTTAGACTCAAAAACATGCAAAAATGGTCCAAATAAAATTTCTGGAAAATATTGGAAATTTACCAAGTATGAATTCGGACGATGATCCATCCGAATTCGGATGATCATCCTAATTCGGACCACCCATTTCGGACTCAACCTCAATTCGGACCATCACCAATCCGGACCCAACCTATTTCGGACCCCCACCCCATTTCGGTCCTACCCCAATTCGGACCATCCGGATTTCGGATCCATCCGAATTCGGATGTGGTCCGAATTCCGTTGGAAATTCATTTAATTTTCAGGATTTAAGTTTTAAGCAATTACTGACACAAATTCACTATTACACATACGTTACAGATCATTGTGGTGTTATTAAAACACAAATTGATTCAGAGACAAGTCACAATGTACCAATCACTGTGAGTAACAGATTGTCATTCTAACATTTATTGTTTTTGCATTCATGTTTATATATTCAATGGCATGTTCACACTGTTCATACATCAATTGGCACTCATGATTACTTTGTTGTTATGATGCACACTCGTACTTGACATGTAACACACATGTAGCCAGCGTTCATTTGAAAGTGCATCTATTTTCATCATGCTTGCACTGCATGATCATTACTTCACAATCTGATGCGACCTGGACTGGGGCTGACAGCATGCCACTGTCGGGGACTGATCATCACACTCGTTATCCCGTCAGGTTCAGCACATCCCCGATCAGCATACTGAACTGCCACCCCATGCTAGCAATGAATGGTTTACACATACATTGAGGCTTACACTGCCTGTTTTCACATACATGGGTCTTACACTGCCCATGGTTAAGCATTGCTTGTAAAGAAATATTTGTTGTTTGCATAATCTGTTATCTCACTAAGCAATTAGCTTACAGTTGACTCACAATGTTTTCAGGCAAAGGCAAAGGAGTAGTTGGACCTTCTACTTAAGCATTTCACTTCAATATCCCGGAGACTTTAGAAGCTATTGGTACTTGAATGTAATAGCTTTGGGCTGGGATTTCTACTTCTAAAACAATTATGATGTTGTAATAGTTAGACTTAATCACTGTAGACACGTACTTTCATTGCTTTAGTGTGGATTTGCTTAATTCTGATTTAAGTATTCAATTTCAATTAACGTGATATTCATTGGGTTATTTGTTGATCCTGGTGATTTCAATTATAATATCAAAGCAAGAGGGTGTCACAAGTGGGTAAGATACCATTTGGGTAATAATCGACCGCCTAACAAAATCCACACATTTCTACCAATCGAGAAGACCAACCGGATGAATAAGCTATCCCAAATATACCTCAAGGACGTCGTCTCCAAACACGGAGTGCCTGTCACAATCATTTCGGATAGGGATAGCATATTTGCATATAGATTTCGGCAATCGTTACAGCAAGCGTTTGGTACAAATTTGGAAATGAGTACCACATATCATCCTCAAACCAATGGTCAGAATGAAAGAACGATCCAAACCCTAGAACATATGTTAAGAGCGTGTGTGATGGATTTTGGGAAGTGTTGGGATACTCATTTGCCTTAGTGGAATTATCGTAGAACAACAGCTATCACACAAGTCTTAACGGTTCTCCATTTGAGGCACCGTACGAACAAAAGTGTCATCAACCCTTTGCTAAGCCAAAGTCAGGGATAGTCAAGTCATTGGCCCAAAAATCATACTTGAGACCACCAAAAAGATAGTACAGATATGGAACCGACTAAAAGTTTCACGCCATCGTTAGAATAGTTATGCAGACGTAAGGAGAAAATCCCTTGAGATCCAATTGGGAGAAAGAGTACTGATGAATGTCTCGCCATGGAAGGCCGTGATACGATTTGGGAAACGAGGAAAACTGAATCCTCGTTACGTTGGACAATTCAAAGTCTCAAAGAGAATTGGACTAGTAGCTTATCGTCTAGAGCTACCACCAGAGCTTAGTAGCGTGCACAACACCTTCCACGTATCGAATCTGAAGAAGTGTTTATTAGATGAAACACTTGTTACACCCTTGGAAGAGATTCAGCTAAATGATAAACTTTGCTTTATCAAAGAGCCGATATAAATCATGGACCATAAGGTCAAAGGATTGAAGCACAGTCGCATACCCATCGCTAACGTCAGACGGAATTCTAGACGTGGACCAAAATTCACTTGGGAATACAAAGGGCCAGTTTAAGCAAAGATACCCTCACCTATTCTTAATTAACATGAACCCTGAGGAAACAAGATAAAATTTCGAGATGAAATTCCCTTAACAGGGGGAGATAACATCAGACATTAAACCAGGTTAGCAAATATGACCTAATCAGTATTTATTAGCAAATTATATCCTAATCAGTGATCATTAGAAAATTAATCAAAGTGATTAACAAAGTTGATAAGGAAATTCAATTCAATTGAAAACAATTTCATCGGTGCGATGAATCGACAAATAATTAATCCGATCGATTTGCGACATGATAGATTGATTTTACTAAGCACATAATTAAATAAAGATTAGTAACACTAATCATGCATTAATAAACTTAATTAACTTTAATTATGCATGACTAAAACAATTCATTAATCAAATGCATTCAAAATTATTTATGAAATTACATAAAAAGGGAAATACAAGAATACATTCTAATTATATTTATATAAAAAATAATGAAAATACATGATAATATCTTCAAAAAATACAGCCATAGCTAGTACAATACTATCTTTTGACTACAAAATTATAATTACACAAACCATCTTAATCAAATCCTTTTACCATCCTCCTTTCATTTCACCACCATCTTCTTTCATTATCCAACACTTCACTCCACCTCCACTGTGCAAGACTCAAACTTCCTCTATAAATAGAAGACCAATCTTTCATTCATTCTCACACCTTTGCAAAAGAAAAAATCCTCTCATCTTTCTCTCTAAAAAACGTCCATAGCCACAAACAAAACCGAAGTTGTTTTCTTTCTTTATTCTTCAAGAATTCAAGCTTTTTAAGAGTTTTCTTTGGTGCAACTAGTTCAAGAACAACTCTTCTACACATTTTCATATTTATAATACGTAAAAGTAAGTAAATACTACCTTATTACTTCTTATATTTATGTTAATATAAGTCTTGCATAATATATATAATCACCAACAACATCAAGTTCATAAAAACTCAAGTTTATAAATCACTAGTTTTGTTTTAAGTTTATTTTCTTCAAAGTATTTATAAATATGTAAACACATTGTGTAAGTAAAAAAATTATGAAAACAAGTTATATAAATGTGTTTCACAGCGTTTTATACAGGTGTTTTTTGAATAAACAACAAAGATCACAAGTTGAATTAAGGTTATGAAATCCGGATTTTCGGCAGAAATATTACGTCAATTTTGAAAAATCATAACTAATTCATCACTTAACAAAATGAGTTGATTCTTGTTTCAGACGTTAGATCTATGTCTTAACGAAATATCTGGAGGTTTTCGTAATTTAATATGGAGTTTAGAACCTTCAAGTATTATTTGGGAATCCGAAAGTTTAACAGCTCAAAACTGGCCAACATAGGGTTTTTAACGAACTTTTTCCCCAACCTAAACACCTCGAAAAATGGCTTTCTTAACATGAAAAATTATTTGTATACAGTAGTTTATGACTATAATAACCAAAACACAAATCGTTTTGGAGCTTGGTCAAAAACAGCCTCAAAATAGGCCGAAAAACCTTTAAAAGCTGGAAAATTATATATATATATATATATATATATATATATATATATATATATCTATGTAGATTCAGGTTCAACAAGGTATTTCTCGAAATCAAGTGCACCTGAAGGTACCAACCTTAAAAAACTTTTTTTTAAATTTTTTTCTCATTACCATGTTTAATTTAATGTTATACACATGATATATGAATTTCACATACATTCACACTTTCTGTGTCCTTAAAAATTATGTGAATGCTCAATGCATATTTATGTGAATGGTCATTCATGTGAATGGTCATCTCACACCATGTGAATGGTGTGAATGACCATTCACATGATTTTTTTTATCATTCACAAGATTTATGATGTTGCTCCTTTTGAAAAAAAAGTCTTATAATGTTTTCTTATGCATGTTTATTAAAAAAATACATGTGAATGATCATTCACATAAGGGTACGCTGGAATCTCATAGGTACGCTTATAAATATAATTCTATATATACATATATATATATATATATATATATATATATATATATATATATATATATATATATACCCGCGCAAAGCGTCGGCAACGAGTTTTAGTATCCGTTTGGTATCAAGTTCGTTCATAAATACATCATTCTTTGCATACACGTCATCCATAAAATTCAAGCTAATGTGGTACATTGATGTTGAAATTGTCAAAAAAATATAACACAAAATACAAATTTTGACAATAAATGCATATTGGGATATTTTTAGACCGAAAAAAAACCACAAAATTGAATACTTATCAAGAAAGGTAATGCAATTGATTTTGATTGAAAAATGATCATGAATTGTTATTGTTTACCAAGATAGAATCGCAAAATTCAAATTCCATCACGTTATTTTTCTTAGCAATTTTGCTACAAAATTTATATAAAATTATTTAACGTAATTATAATTTAAACATTTTATGGTAGATCAAAACTTTTTCTTGAAAGACACTTTATTGTGTACATCACATATTCATGAATGGCACTTGCCAAAAATGTATTTTTCCCTTCACTAGTTTTTTAGATTTAAGAGAAAATTATGTAAAAAACTAACGTGCAACGTAGTTTTGATATTTTTTGATTATGTCCATATACCAAAAACGTAACCATAAAAGTCATTCGACTTGAAATTTTTTACGAATTCTATTTTTTATAGGATTTTTTAGAAGTTTTTCATAAGATTTTATAATGTTAAAAGACTTTTATTGGAAAAAAAAATTTGTGCAATGATTTTTACAAAACATCTTTAAGTTGAGAGATTTTTATGAAAATGTTTTTAATGCAATGACTTATTCAAAAAATACTAAAAGTATGTTAGTTTTTAGATGATTTTTCCTTTATTATAAGATGAGGGAATTAGGCTATTTATATAATCATGATGGATTCGAGTATTCGACGTCTATCACTTAGTCCACATAGTAATCTCATTTTAGCATAATCATCACACGTCTTTGAATTTGCATATATTTTTTACGATATTACATAGTTCTAAGAATTCCTAGGCTAGATCTCCAATAAAAGATACATGACCAGTTCACTAACATCAAGATTTCCTTCTTTTAGAAAAGCCTCAATCAATGTGCCTAATGCAATTTCATCGGGATGTTCAGACATTTTTTGGATGAAATCCCATGCCTCATCTACCAAACATGATCTTGATAAAAAAAACCAACCATGAAGGAATAGTGCTCGATTTTAGGAACCAATCCAAAAGATGAGCTCATCAAATCAAAGATTTGACACGTACCCTTGACAATTCCACCGTGTGTACGCATGCAAATAAAACTCCTAAAAGTTACATCGTCAGGGTGAACATCCAAATCATTTGACATTCTCTTAGATAGTAGCCTCTCTAGCCTGTCCATTGAAAGCAAATGCAGAAATCATTGCATTCCAAGTGGCCACGATCCATGCTCCCGCACATGGCATACGAGTCGATTAAAGCAGATATATAAATATATATCTTGTTGCAAACCTCTTTCTGATGCATATGCATCTACCAACCTCCCAACATCAAGGGCACCAATGAAATTGCTTCATCTGAAAAGCCACTTTGAGCATATCTAACATGTGAAGACCAATAGCAATTTACCCATTGATATATCATTAATAAGATTAAAAAATAGCAAATTTATCCATTGATATACACATCAGATACATAAAAATTAACATGATAAAACACAATAGGCTGATACTATTTCACTATGAATTGTTGGCCTCTAGCAAGCAAGAAAAAGTCCAAAAGACCAGTCACTAAGAACCAATGGTTTGATATGATGCCTGATAAATTCAAAAAAAACATTAACCACTATTGATTCCTTTGTGAAGTCAGCATTAACCTACTAAATTAAACCTTATGAGACAAGAATGTGATAATATATGAGTTCAAAAAGAGAATGACAAACACAGTCTTGGAATGTGAAGTTTAATGTGTGAAATCTAGTTGATTGATACTTCATTGAAGCCTCTTTTCGTCATCAAAAAACACGACTTGACTTATACAATATTTTGTGAATATATGATGGATATAGTATCTCCCCAGTCCAAAATAACCTTTCCTTGCCTTTTATTTGATGCATAAAGAGCTCAATTTCACAAACTGGTCTCTATACTACTATAGTCCTTACAACGATGTCATTGCTACTATTTCTTTACAGATTTAAAGTGACATGTTACAAATGTTGTCTTCAACTAAAAAAAATCTCTAATGAAGTAGATATGCTTGAATGATAATACAAGCTTTTCAAGCCCAATTGAATCAGTTTGGCTATTTTCATACATGTATTGTAAGCATAAAACAACATATATGCTTATCTGAGGAAGGAAGAAATACTTGGTGACACCAAATCCCCACACTTTGAATACATACCAATTAAAGCTGTGTTGGGAAATAGTTTAAGTATATTCAAGCTGTTAGTTAAACTTCTCAGACTGTTAGTAGTTTTTAAATGTAAATACAAAGTTCATGCTGCTAGTTGAAGAAACTCGAGCTGCTAGTGTAAAAGTTCAAGCTGCTAGAGCAAAACAACTCAAGCTGCTCTGCTCATGCTGTCAAGAGATTCAAGCTGCTCAACAGTTTCAGAAACAGAAAGTGCTGATTTTCAGGAAACGATATCTATGTGAAGATTCCAGCATATCTACTATCAGAGAAGTCATTATTCGTCAAGGAAACATATCAAGAAGCAATATAAATACATAGAATAGGTCTTTCTATTGTACAAGAGTTTTCTGCATATTTTTGAGTCTGTAATTGCTTTGTTGATTAAGTTTTCATAAGCCTCTAAGGTTGTAAAACCCTAAGAACAGTCTGTGTTCTTCGTC
>JAANYP010008408.1:0-41736 GCA_020465985.1 Centrapalus pauciflorus
GTCTGTTCGAACATAGCTAACTTCGGGGACGAAGTTGTGCGTGGTGGAGCCCATTCTGTAACAACCTAACTTTTGATCTAGTCGTAAATTCAGTAATATTTTGAGCCGATAATGTAATAATGTTACATTATTTGAATTATAATTTAATTAAGTAATGAAATATTTAATTAAATTATATAAATATTTATATTTATGAATTAATAAATTATTAAAGAGAATTAAATAAAAGAGATATAATATACAAAAATGAAAGTGGGTTAGCTAGCAAATATAACTAGATGAGGTATATAAACGTGAATTTTAATCAAAAATTCAGATTCTCTCTCTCTCTCTACTCTCTCTCTCTAACTTTCTCTCTCTACTCTCTCTCTACCTTCTCTCTAAAATTTCTTCCAAACCGACCGTCCGATTATCAAGATATATATACCGTTAGAAAAATCTCGGAGAATACTACACGAACATACCATTTCCTGCGTGAATTCATACGAATTGAGGTAATATTTTATATTTTTACGTTTTTATATATATATTCGGTATTTTCGAAACTGTTAAGTTTTATGAAATTTAAAGCTATTTCTATGGAGTTTAACTAGAATAAGTATAATATAATCAAGCATAGGCTTAATATTGATCATATTTGTGATTTATGCCTTAGAAATTCATGTTTTAGAGTTGTAAATATGATCAGATTCGAGAATGTTAAGAACAGATTCGAATGAGTGAATTTCGAATCTAAGCCATTAGATTCGAATGGCTATGCTTCGATTCTGTATCCTTAGACTCGAGTTGTGTGTGGGTTTCGAACCTATGTATGGTTCGAATCTATGGATGGCTTGAATCTATATCACTAATTCGAATCTATTCCCTAGAAACTATTTTGTATGTGCTTCGAATCTAAGCCATTAGATTCGAATGATAGGTGTTTCGAATCTAATACCCCAAACTCGAATGTATATGTTCGAATCTATCATCCTAGATTCGAATATGTATGAAAGTATGATTTTGTTCCTAGCCTAAGATTAAGTTATTAAATAACCTATTATAATTATAAGTATAATATGGTTATGATAAAACTCACAAATTCTATATATATATATATATATATATATATATATATATATATATATATATATATATATATATATATATATATATATATATATATATATATATGTACCGACCTTTTGAGAATATTAAATGAGTTATGAACAAACAAGCTATCAGAATCAGATAAAATAAAGATTTAAATATAAAAGACTGATATTAATATGATTTGATATGATAAATTTTGGGCAGGTTCAGTGAAATTCTGAACAAAGATTTAAAGATTTATAAAGCGGGTCCGATTTGATTTGACAGAGAACAGATTGACAAAATCCTGAGATAAACTCAGGTGGCGAATTCATATATCTGTTTGACCAAGACCCAGACCTGTGAGTTATAGATATTCAGATTGAACATGCATAGATCCGATTGAGATATATTGTTGTTGATAGATTTATTGACATTCATTTATCAGCTGGATTGAGACCTGTGCACACCATGGATGGGTGTTGCCCAGTGGATCATGATAGCTATTTGACTATCTTTTCATATTGCATTTAATATTGCTTCAGACTTTGCTTTATGATTCATTGCTATCATGACTGCTATAGACATATGCTTACATCATTGATCAGACATTTGATAGATTGATTCAGCTTGACTAGCCCTTATGGTCTATTGTTCTAGACCCGGCTATTTCGCCAGTTCTTATGAACTTGGTAATGACCTCCGATGTTCTGCCATATTGACTTACTGGTAGCTAGCCCAGTATGTGGCTGATCCCCACGATTTAAGCGTGAGTGTGGCTTAAACATCATCCGATTCTATGATTCTATATCTCAATCATGAGGGCTGTAGCGGCAGCCAAGACATATCACGCTTAGATTTATGACTCCGCTTGACACGCATGTTAATATTGAAAATCTATAAACTCACTAAGCTTTGCTTACAGATGTTGAATTATAATTTTACAGGTAAAGGCAAAGGAAAGTCACCTGCTGGACCTAGTTCTTAGGTCTACAAAGAATCAAGTCGAAGTTTTCATTGACCCCTACTCAACAAAATATTTCGGTACTGATTGGCAGATGAAACTGTGGTGGTATGGGTAGATTGAATTGATTATCTGATGACATGAACTAGATTAGAAAGTACCCTTTATAAGTTAATTTAAAAACTTAATCTGTATTAAACTTAAATCTTAATAGCTTGTACTGTAATTTAATTTTCCGCAGTATAATTACTCTATCTTAGTTATGGTTGATATCGTATTGCATGATGTGGGACCTAGACTGGTGAGAACTGCCCCGTAAGGGGTGGTCTTCACAGTCAGGCTGTCCTTGGTGATCCCAACAGCTTTGAGATCATTAACAAGAGCAGTAAACCTGGTGTAGGTTTCTGTGAGAGTCTCCTTTGGTTTTGCAAAGAAGAGTTCATACTGTCTAACAAGATTATCGATCCTGTTATCCAGTGTGATTGTGGGTCCATCATAGACGGTACACAAAGTATCCCACATCTCCTTTGCAGTGTTCATCTTCTCAACCTGTTTGAACACATCATCAGGCAGAGAGATAACCAGGTTATTTCTGGCCTTTGCATCAAGAGCCACCAGTCTTTTGTCTTCATCAGACCATTGAGCTTTTGCTTTCTCGAATGTTCTGATTTCAGGAGCAGCTCCTTCAACATCAGGAGTTATAGTTGTAACAGAGGTTGGCACATAGGGACCCTCCATTACAATCTCTGGTAATTGCACATCCAGATTCTCTAAGTGGAGCATCATGCTGCACTTCCAACCAGAGAAGTTCTGATGATTGAACTTTGGAGGTTTGCTCATTGAGCCATTGTCATAGTATGAGGAACTTGCAGCACTGTTGTCCATGGAAACTTTGGGAGAATGAGAGATCTAGAATGACACACACTCTAAACTGCTCTAATACCAGTTGTAGGTCCCGAGAGGTTTCCCAAATATATAGCCTTAAGCTGTAGAGGGGGGGGGGGGGGGGGGTGAATACAGCAATTTAAAAACTACACACTCTTTTCTCAATGTTTGTATGTATTATCAACAAATGTTAATTACAAACAAGCTTGAATGCGGAAAGGTTCAAGCTGAGATGACAGATACAACAGTATGTTAACTAATCTAAGACAGACTTAAACTAGTTACAATGAACACACTCACTAAGAATCACTCACTGTGTTTACAAGACTATAGAACCAGCTTGAATAAGAACAGCTTAGACACAAAGCACTGTTTTATTCAAGCAGACTTGCGTGTATGAAAGACACACTTGAATGCACGTTCACTCTTGGCTTCAGCACTTAGCTTTTTGGCTTATCCTTTCAATCCTTGGAACTTTCCTTTTATACTCTCTCAGAGGATCTAAGAGAAGCTTCTTTATTGGACCAAAGTAAAAGTGGAAAGTCTTGTTGAAAAGACAACATAAACTTTTCTGCACATTCTGAAAAGCAGACTTGTCTTCATGTGGGCAGAAGTTTTGTCTTTTCTTTTTGTCTACTGTTGCATTAGCTTTAACTAAATAAGGAATGTCAACTTTGCGTCTTTCTTCCTTTGTTAAGGCCTATTTTGATATAAGAAAAGGTCTGTCACCCTTTTTCAAATATCCTTTGTCTTCATGTAACAGAACAGCGTGGGCAGGCTGAGCAGTTCTGTTTTCCACTTTGTCTTCGACTTTGTAAACTGATCTTTTAGCCAAAAACAATACATGAGGACTTGGAAACATATTCCATAAAGTGTTTAGCCTGTTCACAAAGAACAGGTTCTGTTCACAAAGTACAGAACACTTGTAAACTGCCCAAGCTGCTCACCAGTGTAGAGCAGCGTAGACAGTTTATGTCCAGCCTGTTCAGCAGACTGAACAGCTTGGACAAACTGTCTTTGTTGCAACACATGCAACATATAGAATAGCTTTGGGCTAATATTGCAAATCATTTTCAGGTTTCAATAAGGCATATAACAGGCCTTAAATTCAAACTTCAAATGCATCAACAGGTTTGATTAAGAATCTCCCCCTCAGATGCAGAACAGGTTTGATTGATGCCTTTTTGTGCCTAACAAATACTCTCAACTATCTGCTGGAAATCAAATTTTGGAAAGAAAATTCATGGATTTGAACTGATAATTATCAAAAATCAAAGGGAATTAAGGTAAGAAACTACTTTCTAAGCTTAAGTTTTTATTTAGAGAGTTTATAATTCAAAATTCGGATTTCAGTCTGAAGAAGCATTATTGCATGTGTGTTATAATAGTCGGAAATCATCAATTGAAGTCCCTAGAAGCTTCAAAAACAAGAATCAACCTTTAAATCGTCCTAAAAGATGAGAAATCTGAGTTTTTCTAACGTTTTGTATTCTTGAGTTTTTCACCATATTTTGGTTCAATCTGGATGAATTAAGATGTTATGGAAGGGGAAAATGAGTTAGAAACACCCCAATTAGGTTAATATAACCTTATTTTGGATTGCATGTAATTAAAAACGAGTTTGGCAAATTTTTGTGTAAACCCGTAAGTTGCGACTTGCAACCTGCAAGTCGACTCGGCGAGTCGATAGCGGTTACTCAGCGAGTCGCCATGAACACCAAGAACATTTTGAAAAGTTGCTAAGTGTTGCGACCCGAATTCGGGTTGGATCGAAACTCGGATGGAACCGTTATTTGGATTGGTCACTTTTTGGGTTAAGTGTTTATTTAAGTTACATCTCAGATACAAACGAAAATCCGACCGAGATCCGAAATCCAGACCTCGGCGAGTCGGTCCCTGTGGATGCGAATTTCGGATGTGGGTTAAGGGACCCGAATTTATGGTATAATAAACACACTTTTGGGATATATTTTGTGGCATATTAAGGTATATAATGATGGGTTATTTGGGCAAAATAACAAACCAAATAATGGATTTTAAACGTGATTTCGGATGACGATTCCGAAGGTTTGACACTTTAAATTGTGAAACTTAATAAGAGTTTTGATGATTCAATCATTGATGGTACTTTTCCATGGAAAATGTATCAGGTTCCTTGTGGTGTTGTTTAACACACAGTGGGGTACTTTGAAAATTCCGTTTGAAAGCCCGAAGAGAAATAATAATATCTGAAGTTACATAATGCACCCACTGTGAGTATTTAGGATTGTATATATCTACTTTTATATATTGTTAGCTGTTGTTCATTGAGGCATGTTGATTCATTTTGTTTGGAATTCTACTAACTGGCGTTTGTGTTGATGCACATTGTTGCTTGTTGCATGTCCGTATTCTTTGTTGTGCATCATTTGATGGGCTTGCGAGCTATAATTGGTAAATCGATGCTACCATGGCTATATGACCTGGAGCTGAATCACTCTGAGGTCCATTTGGGCAGGTGTAGCATCCCCGATTGTAATTATCACCTCAATTGAATGTGTGATTCCGTGCAATGGCACGACGGAGCTGCGGCTCGTTTCCGTACTTCGTGTATGAAGAGGGTATACGACGTTTGTTGCCGGTGTTACTCTTATGTGCTGCATTAATATCTGTAGAATGTATAATCTTTGTACTCACTAAGCTTTGCTTACCCCGTAGTTGCTCACATTTTTACAGGAAAAGGAAAATCCACTGCCGGACCTTCTAGTTAGGTCAACTTTTGAAGTCTTGGAAGATTATCTACTACTCAATCGGTAATTGAAATATGGGACCAATGTTGTAATAGTTGGGATGTTTGTAATAAAGTATTGAGTATGTAGATATAGTTGGAATCATGTAGCACCGTAGGGTGTTGTAAGGTCACCTACCTACAGATCCGATCTTGACGTGACACCATCCAACGAGTGCGGAATCCTCGTTAGGGGTTTGACGAATCGATCACACACACGAATACCGGAGACCAACACGATGATAGACGTAACGACGAACGTCCCGAGGCGTGAATATCACCCAAAAACTCTATACAAACACTCACAATAAGTTGTCCACCAATAAGTTCGAACAGGGCCTTTGAACTTATTCTAGAACTTGTCTTTGAACTTGTTCTAGAACTTATCTTTGAACTTATGTTTGAGCATCAATCACAAACAAGATCAAACATATATAACCAATATCAAACATATGTATTAACTGGTAATTACAAAGCCTAAACCATTAGAAAAGAACTATCTACATTTAGACTGCTATTGTCACAAAGGATGCACTAACAGACTCCCCCTTGACGATAGCTTCTAACTAGATATTCAACTAGTCTAAGTATTAGGCCTATTCAAAATGCTACCAGCATACAAACCCTTCTCTATACAAACCTTGACTACCTTCTGGCACTTCCTGCCTTTAGATCTCCAACCTTCGTGAAAATAAATTGGCTGCTCATGAAGTTTCTGCAGGTCGCTCTGAGATAGGTTTACAAGATGTAGAGGGTCATATACTTTCAAAATGACTTTGTCTTCATGATCCTCCATTACTGCCTCTGCTGTTTCATTGTCGACGAACCACCACTTCATGTTTGCAAGAACGTCTTGTGGCATCATCTTCAACGGAACCTTCCTTAAGCATCGAACTGGTTTATAGAATATCTTCATCCAAGGTTTTCCAGTCAAATGATCTATTCTTGATTCATCCATTATCCTTTTTCCTTCCCTCGGCTTTATCTTCTCAAACCTTCCGGATCGACCTTCTTTTCTAATGATTCTCGCTATTACTTCAGCGTATTGGTCGTCTCCTAGGTTTATCAAATTCGTCCACGCAAGTTCTTTGACTTTGCATTTTGGCAGTGTAGTGAATACTTTCAACGTCCTCTTCAAATACTGCAACCCATCTCGTCTCTTAAGCACAAAAGCTGTAGCTCTCTATCAAAAAACCAACTGAGAATGTAACACCCCAATAATTTAAAAAGGTAATTAACTTTGTGAAACAATTATAATTGTCAACTTAAGAACAATATTATGAGTTAATTACCAAATATTAGTGATGATCACTATTATTGGGACTTGAATGATTAAAGAAAAAATAAAATGTTGGGTTGTATTGAAATGACAAAATTAGGTAATGTACTTTGTCATTTAAATAATGATTAGTATGACATAAGAATCGATTAATGCGGTGTTTAAATATATTTAGTATAATTAGGTCAAAATACTAATTTGGGTATTGAATTGTTAAATAAATGCAAGTTTTGGCATTTTAGTTTGTAATTTAAAAATGAAAGACTTAATGATAAGGGGTTTAGGTGTGTGTGGGGGTAAAGTAGGAGGGGCAAAAGTGGCCAAAGGCCAAACTTTCACCCCCCTTCTCTTCTGATGTTCGTCCAACACACACACATATGCACACACTCACTCATTTTGCAATATTGAGAGAAAATAGAAGAAGAAAACTAGGGTTTGTGGGTTCTTGATCAAAGATGGAAGATTGAAGGCTAGAAATCATCATTTTGGTGCCATATTGAAGGTATATCACATCCCCTCCATTCTCTTCTCCATTTTCATGGTGTTCTTCATCTTGGAAGAACACTACCCTAAGTAGGTTTTTGTGATAGAGTTAGTAAATGACTCTAATATCATCAATATGGTAATGTTTATGGTTTATAAAAGTATTTGGGTCATATATATGTGATTTATTGGGTGGATTGGGTGAGCATGGTGGAAACCCAAATTGAAGCTTTGTTTGAGCTTCAATGGTGGAAGTGGGAAGGGTTGTGTTGATTTAATATGTTCATATGATATTTTGTGATTCAAATATGTTAAGTAGTAAAATGATATTGAGTCGAGTCAAGTGGAAACTCAATTGGAGTTGGATTTTGGTGAACTTGGGAGAAACCCAAGTTGAAGCTTCTTTTGAGCTCCAATGGTGTATGAAAGATAAACTACGTCTAGATACATGTTTTCATGATATTTATGAGTCAAATATGTTAATTATGGCCATGTAGTTGAATGAAAGTTAGTAGGAACTCAATTGGGGTTTTGAAGACGTAATTGGGTTTTGGCCATTTAAGAACTCGGTTTGAGTTCATACGAATTCCATGGAATCATGGAATGGTATGTTTTGGTGTTAATATGTTTAAAAAGTGTTTATTTATGTTATTAAAGTGTTTTCATATATTGAGTAACGCAAAACGCGTGCAAGAACTCAATTTGGCATTTTAGGCCCAAACCGCACACCAAGTGTTCGATGAAATGCCACAACGAGTTCCAAATTATTTTGGGATTGGGTTTTAATGTTTAGAAGTAATTTGAATGTCTAAACATAGCCCAAGTATGTTTAATAATTCAATAGGATTGGTTAGAATTGAATGTAAGCTCAATTGGAGCTTAGTGTTGTCGGTTGGAGCTTTCGGTCGTTTTCGGACTCGTTCGGAGTCCTTATGAGCTCCATGGAATCATGAATTGTTATGAAATGATTCTATTATGTTTATAGGGGTTTAAGTGACCTTTATATGCTATATATATTGTTGGTAAAGTCCCTTTCCAATGTTAGAAGCTTTGATGGAAGTTTTGAGGAGTTTGGTGTGCATTTATGTCAAAAAAATGAATTTGGGACCTGTCTGGCACAGTGGTCACGCCATGACCACCCTAGGGTCGCTCCATGACCAACCTCCTGCCCCCAAAATTGATTTTGGTCGGTTGGGGGTCGATGCTCGGGTCTTATATGTCCAATACACTTCTAAATTAAGTGTTTAAAGGGTTTGAAGGCCTTTAATCAATTCCGGAACTCCTAAGGCCTCTAATGGACTTAGTACTATCGGTTTGATGTCCCAACACCATTAGGACGAACTTAGGGTCTTTATATTGTGTTCCGGAGCTTATGTGGGCGCCATATGAATGCTTTAGGCGAATCGAATCGAAAGAGGCTTGTTCACAAGTCTTAACCATTCTCGGGGCTATTGTGGCGTGGTTGGAAGGCTTTGAAATCTTAATAACCAATCACTGTGAGTTCTAGTATTAGATTTTCATAAAGTCATATATGATGTACTTGTTGCTTCATGATTGATCAATTGTTGTTGATTCATACTATGACATTATCCGATTGTTGCTTATTCATCCATTTCATCAATGCATGACATATTCATATACTCGAGGCATCTTGGACCTCATTTGTTGAATATACCTTTCGTTTGGACTCTCCAGGATATCCATGGATTTATCCTGGCCCCTTTGGATGCCGGATGCCGACGTACTTGCATTGTCGGAAGTCCCGTACTTGCTAGGGACAGTCTCGTACTTGCTAGGGACAGCCTCGTACTATGCTAGAGGAACACCACACCCGTACTTGCTAGGGAACCCCGAATTATGAAAGGACATGTGGTATTTGATCACTCATCTTTTGCATTTGACTTATGCCGTTTGGAATCATTATGTTGATCTTCATTACATCTATATACCTTGTGTTATATCTAATCTAGCAACTCACCAACTTTATGTTGACCCGTTAGTTGTTAACCTTTTTCAGGCACCGACAAGGGTAAGGGCCTGGCCGATCCGTCTCATTGATTTTGGTTGGGGCTAGCTTAGAGTTCCCCATCTTTTGGTATAGCTTTTGGATCGCTCGGGTGCGGTATTAGTGGACTCCCTTTTTGGCATATGCTCGTGGATGAACTTAGCTTTTATCCATGGTTAGATAATGTAGATGTTTAATATGTGTAACCCCATCTGCTTTGATCCATGATAGCCCACACTTTGCTCATTATTAGGCGACAAAGTGGGAAGTATCAAGTTGATGTCTTTTGAATATTGAAAATTTAAATTTGACGCAATTTCCGCAAAGTATTATTATATGAATTATTGGTAAATGTGTGAGAAATACCCTATTTAGTTGTAAGGGTGTTTCAATTTGGTATCAGAGACTGTGTTCATTGACTGAGTATAGTCGACGACACTCAACACTGAACGCGTTTTCAGATGCTGGTATTGACCCACCTAGGCAACACTAGTAAAACAATCTTAAGATTGGATTCGGCCTAGGATGGGAATATAATGGGTAGACCGTAAGCTTATAATGTGGTATATGAGTACTCGTGTATACCTCTAATCTTCGTAATGTAGCTAATTTGGATAATGATGGAATATGTTAAAATCTATGATATATAATGGACAAAACTTGTATCATCTCCATTATTTGACTAACTTTATTGTGAAATCTTTTCATAAAAGATAATGACATAACTGTCATATTTGGAGGAGATAAAATATTTTCAAAGAATGAGAAAGCATTAATGTATATAATTTCTTAAGCCTAATTTATATAGATCTTGTGATCTATTTCTATGATTATGAGTGACTCTTTATGTCAAAAAGAATTAGTCCTGAAAATGGTTTGTACTAAGTTATGTACCAAGATCTTATTCACGAATAAAATCATTAATAATATGTTTGACATTTTAATGGTTTCAAAATTGTCAAGAATTGGAAAATGGGGAAGCAAATGAGGTTGACAAGTAGGTTCACGTTTTAGGGATTTTGGTCCAGACCCTATATAGTAATCAAATTGTGACTTTCTATTAAGGAAAATGAGAAAACGTAAAAGTCGATGACCTTATAGCAAATATGAGTTATAAGAAGTTTTTTTTGGAATGTTAATATATATGATTACCCCTATCATTGGTGGGTTGATCATGATAAGCTCAAGTGTATCGACTACGCAATAGTATGGAAATGTCAATTAGAAGTGTAATGCCATTTATATTTGAACCATGAGATAGATGGTGATATATGTTGTGAGCGATCATACGTGAATAATATCATGACATGAAAAGTGTTGTAATTAGTCATGAATACCTATGTGACTTATTTGAATATGATAAATATGCATATGCTGTGAGATGCAATTAAATATGACTCATTACAAGAAAATATACACGTTTATTTGTCAGGTGAACATTGGTAGTAGATTGTTGTTGCTATATGCAAATCATGTTCATAGAGATATATGTGTAATGAGATAGTATTTGACATGTTACTCATATTTCTGAACATTTAAAAGCATCCTGATGGCAACTTTATTAATTGTATATGTATGCTTTGTTTGCGCTAACATGTTTTAACATGAATTATATGAACCGTGGGTATGCTAATGAAATCTCAACTTGCATGATTACGAATTGAACCTTGATTGGAATAGGCTACAGTTGCATCTGTTAATGGATTGATATGACTGTTGCATTTCAGTTGAGATGAATCATAATAGTTGTCATACGATCATTGAATATGAAATGAATGCTTACTAAATTCTCACTCTATGAATGGGTTGGAAGCTAGTTAATGATGATGCATACTTACGTTGTAACTATACTGATTCGGAAACAAGTGGTTTTGTTTTGATACTATACGAGGGAGGTAAGTACTCTATGAGCACTAAATATTTATAAGCGCTAGATTATAATACATATTATCAATTTGAGTCTTTAGAGATATACCACATCTATTGTTTGGTTACCTGTAATACTCCACATAGGAGAGAAATGGTCATGGAACGACCTATGATAAGAGATGTTAGTTCTCTCATATTTGATGTTATTAAATAAAAAAAAATGTGTTGAAAATTCTTACTTTGCTAAGTTATGATGAGCTAAAAGTAGTTGCATCTTATGGGTATAAAGTTGAATTGACCCTAAAGTTTGAAATCTATGCAATGAAGTAAAGTCACCATTGAAGGTACACCATGCAATTGAGAACAAGTTATTATTAATAGTTATTTATACGAAATGAGAAGCGCGGATTAAAGTGAAACAACATAAATAATTAAGTATTGATTGGTGCCCTGAGATGACTATTCAATAAGAGTTGTTTAGAACAACTGTCTAACTTAAATGTGACAGTATGTGAATGATAATTATTGACACATTTTGTGTTGAATATTAAGAAGAATTGTATATAATACATGGAAACTTTATTGGCAGAAAGTAGTAACTAAAAACATAGATTTATTCGAAAATAGTAGTTATACGAGTTTAAATGATTGTATATTGGTGATGTGACACATCTACATGAAATGAATTTGAGTTAAACTAAGTGTTAACCAAATTTTCTATCTGAAAGTATTAAACAATTGAATGGACAATAAAGAAAAGATTTAAAACTCAAATTACCGATTATGGATGATTAGTATGAACTTTTGAGTGCATAAATTTCTTTAAATGAATAAGCTAATCTCTTAAAACTTATGCTTGCACAACTACGTTAATGGATAACCTGAATATGAAATCAAAATATTAATCTTAATGGTAGGATACATACCTTGTAACGTAGGAAAGCCAGCAGTATTTTGGACAAAGATGATAACACATGTATGCATATCAATGATGTTGGTACTAATGTTTAGTCCCTTAAAAGTGCAAATCTATCTTAAAGTGGAAGATAACATTATTGAATGCCAGTAGTTATGAAAATCACTGAAGGCTAAGTGACTAATTGATTCATGAAGCATTTGAAATGAGTTATATTCCCTAGACACTTGCATATTGCGTCTCGAGATTCTTTAACAACCATTCAAATGTGCATATATTGGGTAAACTTGACTTAAAACTTATTATTGATTGCCCCGTATGCGATGACTTTATTGGGTAAATGAGTGAGTTCATGTTAAGACAATTTGTCTATAGTCATTTTATATGCCTTAGCTGATGATGAAGTTTGGCCTCGTTTTATGACACAAGACAAATAAATATGTGGCATGATTACTACCTTGGATAAATACATAAGCGTGAGAGACATTTTATGGCCTTAATGATGAGTAGGCAAAAGTGCTTGCTTTCGAAAATGACTCGATGAGGAGTCACTAGTATATGAAGTTATGTCAGATTCTGTTATGCACTTACTGTACAATGAACCACCATGTTTTAATATCTCTATACAAGGGGTGTCAATTATATATTGTAGACTGTGGCAAGTAATGAGTTTGGTTAGTGGAATAGACCAATATAGTTGATCGAGCCTCCATGAGTGCTCATTTTAGTGTGGAAAGATTATCAACCTTACAAACTTGTTAAAATCATATGAGTCTTATTAGTAAAACTTGTCCACTGAAAGTGATAGTAGTGTAAAAATGTGATATGCTAGAATGTGACATAAACGTGTAAAGTGTAATGGGTTTATCTGAGTTATACTACTATATAATGAATGATATAGCGATTGGTATGAAAAACATATAGCAGTATTTGATGAATATATCTCTATATTGATAACTTGAAAATAGAATAATGTGGAATATCAAGATGAAAATATGTTATAACATCGCAGGAAGTTAAAAAGATATTAAAAGAAGCATACTTATGGAATCACCTACGTTGATTTAATCTAAAATTTTGTATAATCAGTAATGAATACTAAGTTGAGAAATAAAGGGATTAAGATGGTGTTGGTTCAGTGGAATTTGTAAACATCATTATAGACCTTTAATGACTTGTGGAACGAAGGCCGAGATGAAGGCCAAATACTCGGCGATGTTTGAGCCGAGTTGATTCCGTGGGCGGAATCCTTTTAAGTGGGGAGGAATTGTAACACCCCAATAATTTAAAAAGGTAATTAACTTTGTGAAACAATTATAATTGTGAACTTAAGAACCATATTATGAGTTAATTAACAAATATTAGTGATGATCACTATTATTGGGACTTGAATGATTAATGAAAAAATAAAATGTTGGGTTGTATTGAAATGACAAAAATAGGTAATGTACTTTGTCATTTAAATAAAGATTAGTATAACATAAGAATCGATTAATGCGGTGTTTAAATATATTTAGTATAATTATGTCAAAATACTAATTTGGGTATTGAATGGTTAAATAAATGCAAGTTTTGGCATTTTAGTTTGTAATTTAAAAATGAAAGACTTAATGATAAGGGGTTTAGGTGTGTGTGGGGGTAAAGTAGGAGGGGCAAAAGTGGCCAAAGGCCAAAATTTCACCCCCCCCCCCCCCCCTTCTCTTCTTATGTTCGTCGAACACACACATATGCACACACTCACTCATTTTGCAATATTGAGAGAAAATAGAAGAAGAAAGCTAGGGTTTGTGGGTTCTTGATCAAAGATGGAAGATTGAAGGCTAGAAATCATCATTTTGGTGCCATATTGAAGGTATATCACATCCCTCCATTCTCTTCTCCATTTTCATGGTGTTCTTCATCTTGGAAGAACACAACCCTAAGTGGGTTTTTGTGATAGAGTTAGTAAATGACTCTAATATCATGAATATGGATATTGTTTGTCGTTTATAAAAGGGCAAATGACCAAAAATAGTAACAAGTTTTGACATTTTTATCATTAATAGTAACATTATTTATTTTTTATCATTAATAGTAACAACTTTTTATTTTTCTATCAATAATAGTAATGGGTGACCTGTAAACCTGTTTAGCAGGTCACCAACTTTTCAGTTATCAAAAATAGTAACATCTTTTCAGATTTTTATCAATAATAGTAACATATCAAATTAAAAACATAATTTTTTTTATTTTATTAAGTTTTCTAATATTCCATAAACACCAAAATAAATCAAAATTTTATTCCGAATATTTACGGATAGATAATATTCGATTATTTATTAACAATTATATATAATTGAATGAGAAAAATACCATGAATCATTTCAATTTTCACTTTTTCCAATAAAAAAACTACGAACCATCATTTTCTTAGTTTTTCCGAATAAAATAATACAAATCGTTACATTTTTTAGTTTTTTCCAATCTAAATGGGTCATAGTTTTTTTATTTTAAAAAAAAAATCAAAATGATTATCAAAATTTTTCATTCATAAAACTATAAACCACAATGAGTCATGATTTTTCCATTCATAGAAAAACTAAAAAATGAATGGGTTGCAATACTTTTTCATTCGTAGTACTATTCATTTGGAATTTAACAAAAGGTACAAATTGATCAACTTTTTAGAAAATTCCAAACGAAACTGAATACAAACCATACAACTTTTAACTTTCCTGAATGAAAAACTACGACCCAATCATGTTTTAGATTTTTTTTTTTTACAAAAAACTATAAATCATTTTGATTTTTCGTACAAAATAATTGCAACTCATTTATTTTTATGTTTTTAACAATGAAAAAACTATGAATTATTCCAGTTTATAGTTTTGCCGAATAAAAAATATTGTAATCCATAAAAACGATACATAACCACTTGTACGGAACTATAAACTATAATAATTCATAATTTTTTCGTTGTTAAAAACACAAAAATTAATGAGTTGCAATTATTTTGTACAAAAAATCAAAATGATTTATGGTTTTTTGTTAAAAAATCTAAAACATGATCAATTTGTACTTTTTTATTCCAAATGAAAAGTACTACGAATGAAAAAGTATTGCGACCTATTCATTTTTTAGTTTTTCTATGAATGGAAAAACCATGACTCATTGTGTTTTATAGTTTTATGAATGAAAAATATTGAGACTCATTTTGAGTTTTTAAATAAAAAAATTATGACCCATTTAGATTGGAAAAAACTAAAAAACTGGAACGATTTGAATTATTTTATTCGGAAAAACTAAGAAAATGATGGTTCGTAGTTTTTTCTTGGAAAAAGTGAAAATTGAAATGATTCACTGCATTTTGTCATTCATATTATATATAATTATGAATAAATAATCGAATATTATCTATCCGTAAATATTTAGAATAAAAATTTGGTTTATTTTGGTGTTTATTGAATATTAGAAAACTTAATAAAATAAAAAAAATTATGTTTTTAGTTTGATATGTTACTATTATTGATAAAAATCTGAAAAGATGTTACTATTTTTGATAACTGAAAAGTTGGTGACCTGCTAAACAAGTTTACAGGTCACCCATTACTATTATTGATAGAAAAATAAAAAGTTGTTACTATTAATGATAAAAAACAAATAATGTTACTATTAATGATAAAAATGTCAAAACTTGTTACTATTTTTGATCTTTTGCCCTTTATAAAAATATTTGGGTCATATATATGTGATTTATTGGGTGGATTGGCTGAGCATGGTGGAAACCCAAATTGAAGCTTTGTTTGAGCTTCGATGGTGGAAGTGGGAAGGGTTGTGTTCATTTAATATATTCATATGCTACTTTGTGATTCAAATATGTTAAGTAGTAAAATGATATTGAGTTGAGTGAAGTGGAAACTCATTTGGAGTTGGATTTTGGTGGACTTGGAAGAAACCCAAGTTGAAGCTTCTTTTGAGCTCCAATGGTGTATGAAAGATAAATTGCATCTAGATACATGTTTTCATGATACTTATGAGTCAAATATGTTAATCATGGCCATGGAGTTGAATGAAAGTTAGTAGGAACTCAATTGAGGTTTTGAAGAAGTAATTGGGTTTTGGCCATTTAAGAACTCGGTTTGAGTTCATACGAATTCCATGGAATCATGAAATGGTATGTTTTGGCCATTTAAGAACTCAGTTTGAGTTCATACGAATTCCATCGAATCGAAAGAGGCTTGGTCACAAGTCTTAGCCATTCTCGGGGCTATTGTGGCGTGGTTGGAAGGCTTTGAAATCTTAATAACCAATCACTGTAAGTTCTAGTATTAGATTTTCATAAAGTCATATATGAAGTACTTGTTTCTTCATGATTGATCAATTGTTGTCGATTCATACTATGACATTATCCGATTGTTTCTTATTCATCCATTTCATCAATGCATGACATATTCGTATACTCGAGGCATCTTGGACCTCATTTGTTGAATATACCTTTCGTTTGGACTCTCCTGGATATCCATGGATTATTCATGGCTCCTTTGGATGCCGGATGCCGACGTACTTGCATTGTCGGAAGTCCTGTACTTGCTAGGGACAGTCGCGTACTTGCTAGGGACAGCCTCGTACTATGCTAGAGGCAACACCACACCCGTACTTGCTAGGGAACCCCGAATTATGAAGGGGCATGTGGTATGGATCACTCATCTTGTGCATTTGACTTATTGCCGTTTGGAATCACTGTGTTGATCATCATTGCATCTATATACCTTGTGCTATATCTAATCTAGCAACTCACCAACTTTATGTTGACCCGTTAGTTGTTAACCTTTTTCAGGCACTGACAAGGGTAAGGGCCTGGCCGATCCGTCTCATTGATTTTGGTTGGGGCTAGCTTAGAGTTCCCCGTCTTTTGGTATAGCTTTTGGATCGCTCAGGTGCGGTATTAGTGGACTCCCTTTTTGGCATATGCTCGTGGATGAACTTAGCTTTTATCCATGGTTAGATAATCTAGATGTTTAATATGTGTAACCCCATCTGCGTTGATCCATGATACCCCACACTTTGCTCATTATTAGGCGACAAAGTGGGAAGTATCATGTTGATTGCTTTTGAATATTGAAAATTTAAATTTGACGCAATTTCTGCAAAGTATTGTTATATGAATTATTGGTAAATGTGTGAGAAATACCCTATTTAGTTGTGAGGGTGTTTCAATTTGATAACTGAGTATAGTCGACGATACTCAACACTGAACGCGTTTTCAGATGCTGGTATTGACCCACCTAGGCAACACTAGTAAAACAATCTTAAGATTGAATTCGGCCTAGGATGGGAATATAATGGGTAGACCATAAGCTTATAATGTGGTATATGATTACTCGTGTATACCTCTAATCTTCGTAATGTAGCTAATATGGATAATGATGGAAGGTGTTAAAATCTATGATATATAATGGACAAAGCTTGTATCATCTCCATTATTTGACTAACTTTATTGTGAAATCTTTTCATAAAAGATAATGACATAATTGTCATATTTGGAGGAGAATAAAATATTTTCAAAGAATGAGAAAGCATAAATGTATATAATTTCTTAAGCCTAATTTATATAGATCTTGTGATCTATTTCTATGATTATGAGTGACTCTTTATGTCAAAAAGAATTAGTCCTGAAAATGGTTTGTACTAAGTTATGTACAAATATCTTATTCACGAATAAAATCATTAATGATATGTTTGACATTTTAATGGTTTCAAAATTGTCAAGAATTGGAAGATGGGGAAGCAAATGAGATTGAAAAGTAGGTTCACGGTTTAGGGATTTTGGTCCAGACCCTATATAGTAATCAATTTGTGACTTTCTATTAAGGAAAATGAGAAAACGTAAAAGTCTATGACCTTATAGCAAATATGAGTTATGAGAAGTTTTTTTTTGGAATGTTAATATATATGATTACCCCTATCATTGGTTGGTTGATCATGATAAGCTCAAATGTATCGACTACGCTATAGTATGGAAATGTCAATTAGAAGTGTAATGCCATTTATATTTGAACCATGAGATAAATGGTGATATATGTTGTGAGCGATCATACGTGAATAATATCATGACATGGTGGAAACGCAAATTGAAGCTTTGTTTGAGCTTCGATGGTGGAAGTGGGAAGGGTTGTGTTTAATATGTTCATATGATATTTTGTGATTTAAATATGTTAAGTAGTAAAATGATATTGAGTTGAGTCAAGTGGAAACTCATTTGGAGTTCGATTTTGGTGAACTTGGAAGAAACCCAAGTTGAAGCTTCTTTTGAGCTCCAATGGTGTATGAAAGTTAAATTGCGTCTAGATACATGTTTTCATGATACTTATGAGTCAAATATGTTAATTATGGCCATGGAGTTGAATGAAAGTTAGTAGGAACTCAATTGGGTTTTTGAATACGTAATTAGGTTTTGGCCATTTAAGAACTCGGTTTGAGTTCATACGAATTCCATGGAATCATGAAATGGTATGTTTTGGTGTTAATATGTTTAAAAAGTGTTTATTTATGTTATTAAAGTGTTTTCATATATTGGGTAACGCAAAACGCGTGCAAGAACTCAATTTGGCGTTTTAGGCCCAAACCGCACAACAAGTGTTCGATGAAATGCCACAACGAGTTCCAAATTATTTTGGGATTGGGTTTTAATGCTTAGTTGTAAGCAGAATGTCTAAACATAGCCCAAGTATGTTTAATAGTGCAATGGGATTGGTTAGAATTGAATGTAAGCTTAATTGGAGCTTAGTGTTGTCGGTTGGAGCTTTCGGACGTTTTCGGACTCGTTCGGAGTCCGTATGAGCTCCATGGAATCATGAATTGTTATGAAATGATTCTATTATGTTTATAGGGGTTTAAGTGACCTTAATATGCTAATGTATTGTTGGTAAAGTCCATTTTGAATGTTAGAAGCTTTGATGGAAGTTTTGAGGAGTTTGGTGTGCATTTATGTCAAAAAAATGAAGTTGGGACCTGTCTGGCACAGTAGTCACGCCATGACCTCCCTAGCGTCACGCCATGACCAACCTCCTGCCCCCAAAATTGATTTTGGTCGGTCGGGGGTCGATGCTCGGGTCTTATACGTCCAATACACTTCTAAATTAAGTGTTTAAAGGGTTTGAAGGCCTTTAATCAATTCCGGAACTCCTAAGGCCTCTAATGGACTTAGTACTTCCGGTTTGATGTCCCAACACCCTTAGGACAATCTTAGGGTCTTTATATTGTGTTCGGGAGCTTATGTGTGCGCCTTATGAATGCTTTAGGCGAATCGAATCGAAAGAGGCTTGGTCACAAGTCTTGGCCATTCTCGGGGCTATTGTGGCGTGGTTGGAAGGCTTTGAAATCTTAATAACCAATCACTGTGAGTTCTAGTATTAGATTTTCATAAAGTCATATATGATGTACTTGTTGCTTCATGATTGATCAATTGTTGTTGATTCAAACTACGACATTATCCAATTGTTGCTTATTCATCCATTTCTTCAATGCATGACATATTCATATACTCGAGGCATCTCGGACCTCATTTGTTGAATATACCTTTCGTTTGGACTCTCCTGGATATCCATGGATTATTCCTGGCCCCTTTGGATGTCGGATGACGACGTACTTGCATTGTCGGAAGTCACATACTTGCTAGGGACAGTCCCGTACTTGCTAGGGACAGCCTCGTACTATGCTAGAGGCAACACCACACCCGTACTTGCTAGGGAACCCCGAATTATGAAGGGGCATGTGGTATTTGATCACTCATCTTGTGCATTTGACTTATGCCGTTTGGAATCATTATGTTGATCATCATTGCATCTATATACCTTGTGCTATATCTAATCTAGCAACTCACCAACTTTATGTTGACCCGTTAGTTGTTAACCTTTTTCAGGCACTGACAAGGGTAAGGGCCTGGCCGATCCGTCTCATTGATTTCGGTTGGGGCTAGGTTAGAGTTCCCCGTCTTTTGGTATAGCTTTTGGATCGCTCGGGTGCGGGATTAGTGGACTCCCTTTTTGGCATATGCTCGTGGATGAACTTAGCTTTTATCCATGGTTAGATAATCTAGATGTTTAAAATGTGTAGCCACATCTGCTTCGATTTATGGTACCCCACACTTTGCTCATTATTAGGCGACAAAGTGGGAAGTATCATGTTGATGGCTTTTGAATATTGAAAATTTAAATTTGACGCAATATTCGCAAAGTATTATTATATGAATTATTGGTAAATGTGTGAGAAATACCCTATTTAGTTGTGAGGGTGTTTCAGAGAATGCCTCCAGACAGCTTTCCTGGACTAGACAATCTCATCTTCTTTTTCACAGCTAACTCAGACCTTTTTTCTTCCTTTCTGAACCAAAGCTTTCTTTTCTCTTCATTCGTGAGTTCCCTATCAGAATCTTCACTTTCTGATTCAACATTTAAAGCATCCTTAAACACTTCGATGTCTATCATATTTTGCTCTGACGTCATGTATGTATCTGTGATAGGATATTGCTGAATGATGATCTCATCGGCTTCATCTTCTTCATCAACCAATACCTCGTCATCATATCTTCAATCTGCAATGTCTTCTGGGACAAACTCCCCTTCTTCATGATCTTCTATTTCATCCTCAAAATCAAACATCACTTAATCATCATCAATATCGGCCAAGGCTCCAATTATTTCTTGATCAATTAGCTCTGACGCCTCTAGAGCCTTGCCTTTATCTTGACCTTCTCCTCACCCTGTACTCGAATACTCAGGCTCCCCTTGAATATTAGCTTGCTGAGCAGTCTGTTGAGAAGGATCTGCTAGCTCACTATCTTTCTGCATGTCGGGATCATCACCTTCTTCATCATCTCTACTTACTCTTCTTAATTTATCTCCTCGACAACTTCTCTTCCCTTGAGCTTGAAGATCTTTCACATGCTGCTTTACCAGGGGTTTGCAGTGTCAGGATCTGGGACTGTTGCTTCGTCAGCGCTTCTTGCTGAGCTGCCACTGTCGTCTGTAACTTGGCAATTTCTTGATCTAACCTCGCGTTATGCTGTTCTAAGTCGTTCACTACTTGAGAGAGTTGGAATATTTGGACTGTTTGAAAATCTACTTTGCTCTTCAGCTTGGTGAAATGCTGATTTTCAATAAATGAAGTGGAGGTGGATGGAATGGAGGCGGAAGTGGATTGAGCGGCGGTTGAGGCGGATGGAATAGCAGCAGAATTAGACGGAGCTCCCCGCATAAAGCGATGCCTTTTTGCCCTATGTCGACTGGCAACTAGGGATTCTTCTTCTATTTCAAAATCAGAATCTTTTTCCTCTTCGTCACGAATTACAGGCCGTGACATCTTCCTTCGGCTAACAACTCTGGATCCATATCTGCCGATTGTAACAGCTGGATCAGCAGCTTCTGTTTCCTCGGAACTTGATTCAGATTCAGACTCAGTGGCGGTCTCGACTTGACCCTCAGCCTTTTCCCTAGCCGCTGTTCCTTCCTCACGACCTTCTGTGCCTTCAGACTCGGCAACATAAGGTTGATACTTATCGGTTTTTCCGAATATGTCCTCCATATCAGTTGGGGGTTCCAAAATATCTTGAACCAACTATTCAACTATATTTTCTTGAGCTGATGCTCCTTGTTCCCAGATTTCCTCCAACGTCTGTTCCCGTTGGTTTAGCTGTGGAGCCGAAGTGGATGGCCCAGCAGCTTTTGTAACAGGTTGGGAGCGGGGAATCGTTCGAGCAACCAGAGTGCGTCTTGCTAGTGCTCTTGGCTGTTGAGGTTGCTGCTGCTGCTACTGCTGTTGTTGAGGGGGTGCTTCACCAATCCAATTATCTTCTTCAGGAGCAACAAAGTCTGGGTCTATAACTGCACCAAACAAAGGAGCCAACTGTGGCCTGACTTGCTCAGCCCTTCGTGCATTGTGGTTCTGGCAGTCTACAAAAATACGCTTATCAATTATAGCAACGCCACTTTGCTCAGGTAACGGTGGCAGATCCGACAAAAATTGACGAATAATCATCATAATGAAACAAGGATACATCAAAACCTTTCTCCTGCAGGGGCACTTATCAGATGAACAAACTCCCCGAAGAACATCTTCGAGAAGCTGAACGGTTTATTGTAGACTAAGGCAATCAACGCAGACTGCAACTTTGACACCATCGTGTCGAACCCTGCTTTCTTCGGTGCAAAACACACCATTATGATGTGGACCAGATACCTCCACTGGCCTATTAACCCGCTTTTTACGTAGGACGCCTTGGTTACCTATTTATATCAAATTCGAGAGTAGATGACATAAATAAAGTACTGTTACCTATTTGTATCAACCACCTTCGAACTTAGCTTAAGTTCGAACTTCCAGCAAGTTCGAAGATAACTTCGAATTTGTCTGGATTTCGAACTTAACTGAAAATTTTGAAAATTCTTGAATAAAATCCAACTTTTTCAACTTTTTCATGTAACGGAATTTCTCCAACTCTACAAAAACATTCACACTAAGCAACAGTACGCAATATTTGTTTTTTCAACTAAAAATGCATCCATGTAACTTTGACCTATATCCTACTTAAAATAAACTAAAATAATAAAATAAAAAATAAAATAAAGTAAAATAAAATAAAGTAAACAAAAATTTAAAATTACTCAAAAGTACTTTAAAAATTACAACTTATACTAACAAAGTATTTTTGCGAGATAGTCAAAGAAGGTTCAATCCAGATAGTGGTGTCAAACGCACTTTCAGTATTTCGCTTTCACACTTAGGAATTTTTATTCCTTTGATTGTTTGTCGTGATATAAATTTCAAGTCGATTGTCGGTATGATTTTCCCTTTAAACATTTAACACTTTGGAAATTCCTTTGGCCTTTTTATTTATCAAGAAACTACCTTACGTGTCTCATACTTAGATATACTTCTATGATCAAGGCAAACACACAGTAAATATAACTTGCCGGTATTGCAAATTTTCTTTAAAAGGCAAACGTCGGACCCAGTTCTGTATTTACATACAACAGAGTGTCTTAGTTTGTCTTAGAGTTCCTTTTAAGTTAGCAAGACAGCGGTGACAGGTTTGTACTCACGTACAGCAAAGAGACTTATCTTGCTAGCTTAAGTCAAAACAGAGGTGACAGGTCTGTACTTACGTACAACAAAGCGACTTGTTTTGACTTCCTATTCTTTTCAAAAACCTTTTATTTTCGTTGATTAAGATGTATTTTGATGTTGCCATACATCCCCCAGATAAATTTGCATACCTCATTTACAATCATTGTCTATATGTCTCTAACATAGAAATTAAGACCTTTTGGTCATACATCTAAGTTAGTTACACATGTGACATTTTCTTGATTATTTTATTAGCTGTTAGGACTTCCTTTGTGTATTATGCCTACCAACATATCAGAAAAGAAAGTGTATATCACCTAGAATTTATGGTGTATTATGTGTGAAAGCTCAACACTTAGAGTTTGTTTAGACGGTGCTAATTTTCGTCACTTTGAACCTATGTATCTAAGACTTAACTCATTTTTCGATATTCTCTTTTTTTTTAAAATTGTTTTTTATGATTTTCTCTCTTTTTTTATTTTGTTTTCAATTATAAGATAAGCTAATAAACTAACCTACTAACTTACTATAAAAGGAATGAAAATCTACTAAACTACTAACTTACTTTAAAAAGAAAGAAAAACCACTAAGGTCAAGATACTTTGGATTACGCATATCATTTAGTTGAACTAACAACTCAAAGCGTGCCTTATCAAATGCTTTAGTGAATAAGTCGACATTATTGTCTTCCGTTGCAACTTTTACCAGTTTTATTAAATTCTTTTCAGCACAATCACGTATGAAATGATGTCTTATGTCTATGTGCTTTGTTTTATTGTGTTTAACTGGATTATTAGTTATAGCAATTGTAGACTGATTATCTATCCTAATGGGAGTATGAGTGTAAGTCAAATCGTAATCCCGCAATTGTTGTTGTATCCACAAAACCTGTGAACAACAACTACCAGCAGCTACATATTCGGCCTCGCATGTTGATACGACTACCGAAGTTTGTTTCTTGCATTGCCAGGATACGAGCCTCCCTCCAACGAACTGACATCCTCCAGTTGTTGATTTCCGGTTCAAGCTACATCCACCATAATCAGAATCTGTGTATGCCTCCTATTCCAGAGTTCCATCAGAATGATACCAAAGTCCGAGCTTCGGTTTCGACTTCATGTATCTCAGAATTCGCTTCACGGCTTTCATATGCATCTCCTTTGAATTTGCTTGAAACCTAGCACAAATACACACAGCAAACATAATGCCTGGTCTAGAAGCAGTTAAATACATGAGTGACCCGATCTTGGCCCGATATAAAGTCGGATCCACATCAGCATCACTTTCTGTACCCGGTCCAAGATTGTGATTCACTTGAATCGGAGTACTAAAGTGAGCAGTCAGCTTTGTTCCTTCCATCCCGAAGCGCTCTAAAATGTCGTAGACATACTTGGTCTGATGGATAAACATGCCCTCTTTCCTTTCTTCAACTTGCAAACCCAGAAAGAAGTTCAGCTCTCCCATAACACTCATCTCAAATTTTGACTTCATGACCTTTTTAAAGTCTTCGCACATCTGTTCGTTTGACAACCCGAAAATGATATCGTCCACGTACACTTGTACCAAAATAAACTCTTGTCCTTTTCTTTTCACGAACAATGTACTATCAATTCTCCCTCTTTCAAACCCGTTGTCCAAAAGATGAGTTGACAGCATCTCATACCATGCCCTTGGTGCGTGATGCAATTCATATAGAGCCTTATCAAGTCGATATACTCTGTCGGGATACTTTGGATCAGTAAACCCATGCAGATGTTCGACGCACACCAGTTCCTTCACCTTGCCGTACAAGAATGCACTCTTTACGTCAAGTTGATATACCTTAAACCCTTTGAAGGATGTGAAGGCCAGAAACAGATGAATTGCCTCGAGCCTTGCCACTGGTGCAAACACTTCGTTGTAATCAATTCCCTTGTCCTGGTTGAAACCTTTCACCACAAGTCTTGCCTTCTTACGAGTAACTATACCTCGATCATCTCTTTTGCACTTAAAGACCCATTTGGTCCCTATTGCAACTTCTCCTCGAGCTAACGGCACTAACTCCCACACTTCAAGTTTTCTGAACTGTGACAGTTCTTCTTGCATGGCTTCAACCCAAGGGTTGTCTTTCAGGGCCATTTGCACATTCTTCGGCTCTACTTGCGAGATAAAACATGAGTATAGACATGTGTGATACGCCTTGGAGTCATTGATCATCGATATAAGCACCGTGTTATTATTCACACTACTCCTAGTTCTCACAACGGTATTCGGATTCCCTATGATACTCTCAATTGGATGATCCTTGTTTATCCTTGATGTCTCAATCTCATCGACTTGAAGATTCTCTCCTAAGTTTGATCCTATTTCACCTAACGGGGGTACGACTTCAGACTGTAGATTCTCTTCCTCATGATCACTATCCTCGGAGTTAGAAGTATTTGTCTGATTCTCGTTTGTTGGTAATTCATATTCATTCTCTGTTGGAGACCCATCTTCTGTCGTTATAGGCTAAGATGTAGATGGAATGCTTGACTTTGGAAAACTTTGATAGTCGTCATTCAGATTCAATGACGAGAAGTCCTTTTCCACTGTACCTGCATTTCCACTAAACGGTATGTTAAATGATTCAAACAATGAGTCATAAACAAATAACCATTCCGGACCAGTTTGGGGTTCATGTGAATAACTTGTTACGTCAATGTTAAACACAATCTCTACCGTACCATTTGTTTTGTCAAAAACCCTTTTGTTTGGTGAGTTAGGGACATACCCTAGGAAGTATCCTTCGTCAGCCTTTTCACCAAACTTAGGTTGATGTTTTGTTATCAGTAAAGTACACGGTACCGCAAACGGTTCAAAGCCAGTTAAATTAGGTGGTCTTTTATTCAGAACTTCAAAACAGGTTTTGTTCAGTGATTTGATAGTAAGGACCCGATTTAAAACATGACACGTGGTATTCACTGCGTCCCCCCAAAACATTGTAGGAAGATTTGAATCCGAGAGCATTGTCCTTGCTGCCTCAATCAAAGTCCTGTTCTTACGTTCTGCCACACCATTTTGTTGTGGCTCATAAGGTGCACTAAATTGATGCACTATGCCTTTGGATAGGCAATATACACCAATTACTGTGTTTTTAAATTCGGTTCCATTATCACTCTTGATACGTTTTACCCTCGTCCCATAGGAGTTTTCGACTTGGTCTAAGAACCCAATCAACTTTCCAGCTGTTTCGTCCTTTGTACCTAAAAAGAAAACCCAAGAAAAACGTGAGTAATCATCAGTGATAACTAAACAATACCAACTACCACCTATACTCCTTTTGTTGATTGGACCGAAGAGATGCATACGCAGCAAATCGAAGGTGGAAGCTATCGAGTTCTGAGTCTTTGACTTGTGTGACTTTTTGTGTTGTTTGCCTTTCTTGCACGGTACACACTTGTCATCGAACTGAAAACTCTTCAGTGGAACACCTTGCACCAGACCATGTTTAGTGATGTAATTCATTTTCCTTAGGTGCAAGTGTGCCATGCGTCTGTGCCATAAGATGGATTCGGACTCTAATGCTTTAGATAGAAGACAGATTGTTCCCATTGACGAGTCTGATATGTTCATATCCATTATGTACAAATCATTCTTCCTTGGGGCGCTCATCATTATCCATTCTTCAGGTACTTTAAATCCCGGTTTCAGCACTAACGCCTCAGTTTCAGTAAAGATTACTGAATTCTTCTTATCACATATTTGAGATACACTACTGAGATTGTGATCAAGTTAAACAACATGGTAAACTTGATCAAGTGTTATTGTCCCATTAGTGACCACACCAGTTCCAGTGATATGACCTCCCTTGTTCCCAGCGAATGATCAAAACCCTTGTTCCCTCCCTTGAAGTGTGTGAGTAGACTCCTTTCCCCAGTCATGTGACGAGAGCAACCACTGTTGACGAACGATTTGTTGTTTAGACCTGTAGTTAGCTCCCGCACATGAAGGAAAACAAGTTAGTTATCACGGGGAACCCAAGCCATGACTGACTTGGTAATACCATTCTCATCCACATACGTGAACTCCTACAAATACCCATCTCTCCTTTCAGGTGACTTGGGTTTTTGATTGAGAACCTGTTGTGCTGCTAAGTGATTTAAATTCACCCTTGGCCTTAAGGTTGGCATTTGCTGTTGAGCCCTTGAATAGTTTCTATTATAAGGCATTTCAGATTGATAACCCTGGGCTCTACCTGGTGTCTGTTGTCTTTTAGGAGTGTGAGACCTAACTGGAGTGTAAGTCCTTCTAGGTGTTGTACTCCTATATCCTTGTTGTGGTCCTGAGCTAGACTGCCTAGGGACTCTATTCAGAGAATTAGTCCTAATCACTTCTTGTTATTTGACCGACACAGGTATTTGTTTAATAGCTATCCTAGATGTTGCATTCAAATTCTTCTTAGTGTTTTGAGAACTACTTGTGCTAGAAATACTAGGTACTGGTCTTTGTTGTTATTGCTTTCCTACAGCAAGTCTAGACTCTGGTTTAGAGGGTGTAGACTCTACTTTCTTATACGGACAGCTAGACGCAACATGTCCCTTCTCATGACATCTAAAGCATGACATCTTATCAACCGACTTCTTATAAGTGCCCTTTGATTTTGGTGTCTCACTAGTGTCATTTTCTTTCAGTTCAACTACAGTGATTACTTCCTCTTGTTGATTATTAATTACAGGTCTAGCTTCTTCTAGTATAGTGTCACTAGTAGACTACACAAACTTGACTTTCTTAATCTTAGAGGTCGTGTTAGATACCTTAGTTGACCTATCCTTATCAGATTCAGTTTCAGTTGCTACCTCTGACTCGACTGATTCATCAGTTTTATCCTGAGGTTGAGGCACATAATTATTGTTGAAAGGTGGAGGACTCTCTTGATAGCCTAATCCTACTGGTTTCTTAGACTACCATTGAGCTTCTAAGATTTTCCCTAGGTTTAGAGATGAGTTCTTAAACTTTTCAAGCTTACTATTTACCTCAGCAACCTTAACTCTTGATTCTGCTAGTTCTACCTCCTTAATAGTAAGTTCTTTGGTCAAAGCTTCAACATGCTCATACATAAGTTCTATCCTGACACATTGTTCACTTAATTTGTCTTTTAGAACTATGACATCCTAAGCAACTGCTTTTAGCTTATTCCTTAGATCTTCCTTAATATCTAAGAGACTAGCATTATCTGATTTTAGTGATTGGATCTGAGCAGTTAAGGTGTTATGTGTTTCTAGTACTAAGTTTAACCTATCATTTGAAGTAGCACATAAAACACCTAAGTCATGGAATGTAAAAAAGTTTAGAGTTACCCTTTTGTGATCCGATTCCACGTTAGCCATTTTCGCAGCAAACTCCAGAATGGACTGATTCTCTGACTTTTCCACCATCAAAGTACTTGTATCATTCTGCTTGGTGTCCTCTGCCATTTCTTCTGCTCTATCATCCCCAATCTCTGTCACTTCAGCCATAAAGACTCTAGCATTAGACTCCGGATGAGGTCTCCAATCGTAAGTTCCATCGAGTTGTTTGTTAGATGACACGTTTGTTAACAGACCAGCGATGACTGCTTGATTTCCCAAACTACCAGACTGATATCTTCCCTGAGTCTGATTCTGATAGTTCTCTACTTTGGGTCTTTAACACTCTCTTGCAAAGTGTCCCAATCTTTTACAATTGTAACACTTAACCTTTGATTTGTCAAACCCAACCTTGCTGTTCCCCACGTTCAGATTTCTCCCAGTTCTCTTCATGAACCGCTTGACCCTCAGAGTCACCATGGCCAGTTGCCATTGTAGGTCCATTTCCTCCAAGTCATCAGGATCCCCTTAAGTTCGAGCGCCACAAGTTCTAGCCAAAAATTCAATTTTTTTTCAAGCTTTCAGATTAAACCAATGTTTTTAAGATTAAGAAACAATGATTTCGACTGAAAAGGTGAACCAATATGAATTTTTCTTTGTTACTTTGCTTGTATAACTCGAAAAAACTATGATAAACGTGATTTTTCCGTCACAAACGCCAAGAAACCAAGAATGTTTTAGATGAACATGATGAACACTCTTTAAGGCTCTGATACCACTTGTAAGGTCACCTACTTACGGATCCGATCTTGACGCGACACCGTCCAATGAGTGCGGAATCCTCGTTAGGGGTTTGACGAATCGATCATGCACACGAAAACCGGACACCAACACGATGATAGACGTAACGACGAACGTCTCGACATGTGAATCTCTCCCAAAAACTCTCTGCAAACACTCACAAGTTCGTAGTTCACTCTGAATGCTAATCTTTGCCCAAGTTCTTAATCAAAACTGATTTAACCTTAATTATTAACCTTAAGTTCGAACTTGGCCCAGACAAGTTCGTGAAGGCCCAAGCCCACGAACTTGTCCACCAATAAGTTCGAACCGGGCCTTTGAACTTATTCTAGAACTTGTCTTTGAACTTGTTCTAGAACTTATGTTTGAACTTATCTTTGAACTTATGTTTGAAGATCAATCACAAACAAGATTAAACATATATAACCAATATCAAACATATGTATTAACTGGTAATTACAAAGCCTAAACCATTATGTTTGAAGATCAATCCCGTATTGTACTAAGTGTTCAGATCATTGTTTAATTATGAGTTGTATGGATTAATCATGGGTGTTATGATTGTGGTTATTGTGGCAAGGGTGTTGCAGTTCTTCGTCGAAGAAGTTGAAAATTTTGAAAATCCCGTTGCGATTTTGATTCTGTGGATGTACAGATATGGTTTTTGGATCGAGTCTGTAGATTTAAAGCACTAATATGTTGATATATTTCTGTCCCCATCGGTTGATATAAACTTGCTTTCTTCCTTATCACAACTAGATGGCTAACTTCGACACACAAATTTTAATTGTAATTTTTCTAATTTTTTGAATAAGTCGTGTGTCACATCCTTGCTTTAATTCACGCTTGCTTATTCCCAGGAATAATTAACAATTGCCATAAACATAATAATAAGTCTAAAGCTTGCATAAATCTAATTAAAGATTACAATAAGTCATGCACTACACATGCTACAAGGTTACAGTACTAAATTGCTATTACATCACAATATAAATAAAGGCAACTACCCAGATCCCAAGGCATCATAAAGCTATACCACAAGCTGAAAAGTGAGCTAAAGTCCTCTGGGTTGATCAGAAAATAGACCTAAGCAGATGGTCCAGCTTGCTCTTTACCTTTTCCTGTAAAAATTGTGAGTAGCAACTGTAAGCAAATTGCTTAGTGAGTTAACAGATATTCATGATGCATGTAAAATATGTGGCGAAAATGCCTATAAAGACTGTTATGCTTGCTTGCTTGCTTGCTTGCTTAATTACCCAGAAAGAATGCTTGCACAATTGAGACATTTCACGTAGAAAGGAGATGCCACCACTAGGGGTTACCGCTTCCGATGATCAGTCGGTGATACGGGGCTAGCTACCCGCATAATGCTTGGGATAGTGGTGAGCATCGGAATTGCTTGCTTGCTAAGTATAATGCTTATGAATATGCACAAAGAAACGCTCAAACAAAGCTTGCTGTATATTATGCAGAATAATAAGCAAATAGCAAATAAATATGCACATTAATAGATCACATGTAAGATCCGGCTAAGCTGGGCACCGCCTGTACCACAGTGTTCGCCTTCACTCACAAAAGTCTATTGAATTCTAATGAAGTCATATAGAAGCAAATTATGTCTCAATTTCATATAAAACATGTAAACAATAATAACTGTTACTCACAGTACTGCTATGCTTGCACTGGCTTTTCTATGCTTTATATTGCTCTGAAATGCTTGCACTAGCTTATCTAGGCTTTTATATTGCTTTTGGCTTTGTCTTTGCTTAACTGACTTGAAAGTCTGCTATCTGGGCTTTGACACTGGGCTTTGCATTAAGCTTTGATATAACTCTTACACTTAGCTTTGACTCATAACCAAACTGTACACTTTAATTAATGTCTGGTGCGCAACGACGTGTCTGTAACTTACATTACCGAGTGCATAATAAATCAATAAAAGTAGCTTATAATTTAAAAAGGCATTGAATATGAATTATTGTCAAGTGTTCGTAACTTTTAATGACAATTAAGTTTGGCCAATGGCCACTTAATTGTGATCCATCATACTTTTATATATATATATATATATATATATATATATATATATATATATATATATATATATATATATATATATATATATATATATATATATATTTGTATTAGTTTAAATTAGAAAGTATGTTGTTATATATATATACACACACACATATATAAATGTGTACACACACACATATATATATACACTGCACACACACATGCTTTTCAATTGTTAGTTGGCATTTCTATTTATGCATGGCAACCCACACACCACACTTACATACTCATAAATAAACTTCCTGGGTCCAAGAATAAAAGAGGAAGAAGGTAAGTTGCACACATATACTCATGCATTCTATATATATAAAGTGAATAAAAGGGGTTGTCGGTTTCTACTGTATAATCAGTTTACCGAAACCTTCAAGGTTTCTGTAATTGCAAATGGTTTCGGCAACTTCATTGATTCGATAGGTTCAAAAGATCTCAATATTTTTCATGCAAGTTTCGGTTGTCATTTAAATGGGTCTCGGTATTTTTGAAATTACCGAAACCTCTCCAAGGTTTCGGTATCACTATTTAGTTTCGGCACTACTCTTGAAGTGGGTTTCAGTATATTCTTTGGTTTCGGTAGCCTATATGGGTTTCGGTATATATATATATATACCGAGACCTTCATGGTTTCGGTGATATACCCCCATGCAAACACCAAAACACGACCACACACTGCATCTTTTCCTTCTGTTCTTTTTGAATTTTCAGCAACAACTAGGGAGTTTTAAAGAAGGTTGAATGCTTTAAACTTCCAACCCAAAACATATATGTATACGTCGGTACATGGTCGAAGGCCAAATGGCCTCTTGGCCTTACTTATTTTCGGTAGACAGAAACGAGAGAAAAGAAATAAAAGAACAGCAGCACAACCTCATACAAGAACAAAGAATAAAATCAAAGAATAGGTTTACCTTGAATCCTGGATTTTGTTGCAAATGCGATGAAGAATGGTGGCGAAGAAGATGAAGCCATGGATGAGAAGTAGAAGAAAGAGAGCAGACAAACCTTGGGTGGAATGAGCAACTAATCCCAATTTGGGCATTTTATATTTTCTCAAGTTTGTTAAATATACAATTTAACCCCTAACTTGTTTTTTTATTTCATTTCTCTCATATTAATCCCACTAACTAGTTTTAATTCTATTTAACTACAAAAGTTGTTTTCATTTAATTTTGGTTCTTCATAATAATTCTTAACACTTAATTAGCTTTAAACTGATAATTTTTTTCTTTTTAATTACTAAATTGCATTATTTACCAATTAATTTCATTAAATTCACAAATTACATCATAAAATGCGTAAATTACATCATTGCTACTTCTCGGTTTCTTAATCTTTTCATCTTTGTCTCTAGAATCGTCTCTGGCTCGTCGCATTGCAGTTTCTCATTGATCTTGTAACTCAGATGATCGGTCCTCTTCACTTTTCGCTTTCGTTTTCCTTGCACTTCCTCATTTGCGAGATGTAAAACACAAGATGAATGTTTGACAGCTCGTTCGACAAGTCTTAAAAGATATGATTGACTTTTGTTGAGATTGAGCAGTTTTCAAGCGTTGTCGAATGATTCGGATCTTGTCGTTTGTATGTTGAAGTAGTGCGGGACCGGTGATTGGTGTTTCACCTGCTTCAAGCCAGCAAGTTTGAAATACTGCACTTGCGTCCGTATAAGGCTTCAATCAGAGTTGCTTCAATGGATAAGTGATAGCTGTTGTTATAAGAAAACTCCGCTAAAGGCAAGTAGTTGTCCCAATTTCCACTAAACTCGAGAAGCATGCCCGCAACATATTTTCTAGCGTAAGAATCATGTGCTCGCTCTGACCATCAGGCTTTGGATGATACGTCGTGCTCATTTTGATCTTAGTGCCTAAGCTTTCTTGTAACGCAGTCTAGGATCTAGAAGTGTATCTGTTGTCGCGATCGGATACTATTTGACGTAAGCACACCGTGTCACATAACGTTTTCATTGATATAGATTCTAACCAGCTTCTCCAGTGAGTTGTTCTCACGAATCGGAAAATAGTACACATCTTTGATTAGACAATTTATAATGGCCCATATTGCATAGTGTTGTCTTAGTGTAGTATGAAACTTTGTCACAAAGTCCATACATCACTTGTAACTTACTTAATACAGCATATAGAGCAAGCAGATTACAATTCTATGCATTAAATATTTATTATCTCATAGCTCAGCTTATAGTATTGCTTACATCATAAGTGACTTATATAAGCTTGTCACGTAGTTGGCTGTGCTTTAGTTACTTTCAATACAAGTCTATAATATTATATTATTTATGCTCACTACGGAATAATTCATTAGTTTCGTGTGCTTTTTCATGTTATTTTAGAATTAAGTAATTTCCTTGCTAATTTGACTTCAGTTGGTGTTCGCAACTTTCTCAACCACTTGCTACAATAAGATGCTAGCATTCCATAACTGACTTTTGAAACTTTGGTTTCCTCATAAGTACTTATTCCAACTAAATGCAATTTAAATCAAACAGCTGATGCGGAGCTTAATTGAAATAACCGTCGATACTTATTACATTCATGCAAGTTCCAGTATCTCTAGATCAGTCTAGTCCTCTTCTTTATTATATACAACTCATAGTATAAGTTATCCAATATCAAGCTTTATGTAGCTTAATTCTATTTAATGTTTTCAATGCGGCCAAAGGCAATCATAATCCAGAATAGATGTAACTGAAATTCTAAACCCTGAAATCTTAAAATCCCAAGTTTTATAATTTCAAGATCTAACCACCAGTCGTAGAAAAATCTATCTTTTGTGCATTAGAATTGAACTCTAGCACTTTAAGCATTCATATCACCAAGCAACAAATTTTGTTAAATTTTAGCAAACACATTATAGCACTCCAAACACTTAACTCTGCTTATTCATAAATTTTATTTAACTTATAATCTTTAAAGCTAATCAGGTGACTTAAGCTTCATCTATCATGTTTCATTGCTCTCCACAAATGCTTTATACTTCTGTTACAAGCTACATACCATAGAGTTGTTGCTTATTTCATTATAACTCATTTTATTTCTTATTAAGGAAATCAAAATTAGCTCGTCTAACAGATCCTTTGCAAGTTGAGTACGATTCTATATGTGTTCCTCTTGGTCTCAAATTCTTATTTGTATAATTATCATGCAATTAAACATGACTTTATCTCATCTTGATTCAATTCTAATAATTTCTCCGAGAACATACACAAAAAGAGCTTGCAATATTCAATCACGCATAGGCATTACTTAGGTAGTTCTTATATCGATATCGATGATGTGATCACAGCTTGCTTCTAAAATTCACATGCATTCATTATACAAACTTTCTTAGACCCAACTTAATATACAAGGTTAATGAAGCTTCTCAAATGTCATTGGTCTTTCCAACTTTATCATACTATTAATGGTTCTTAGTCCATCTTTGCATGTACGAATCCATATGTCGATGCCTAATAGTTATCGACTTGTTGGCATTTAGCATTTTTGTTCAGCCTGCATGTGCTATGATTAAAGGTTTTTGCATAGATTCTGGCTTGCATTAGCTATCTTACGAGTATTATATTTAATGCTTGTATTGGTGTCATAGCTGCACTGTTTTATTTCAAATTTATTGCTTGCTCTTGCTTTAAGGTTTTCGATCTGTCTAACTTACTTCTGAACGTATTAGCATATATAGGCATATATTCAATAGCAATCAACATAGTTTAACTACGTATTATTCACATCGAACTGCTAGCAATTTAATAAACTCTCATAAGGCTTATCAAGGCATGACTGTAAGACATAATCATCTTCCTTGTCACTTGATACAAATTCCTAGTACTGTAGGATATTAAACGTCCTTCTTGTTACACCATGCAATGGTGAGCTTTCCGGTATTCTCATGCAAACTTAATCTACTTGATCCACTTTGTCACAATGCTCACAATACAGAATCTTATAGAATATTTGCTCTCATTATAAGGATCTACATTTCCACAATAACGACACACTTGAAATCTCATAGGATTTCCATCTTTATTAGATCTCTATCTCTCATAACCATACATCTTACATTCACGGATCATATTTTCTTGTGTGTATCCTTCTACATCTCAGACGTACATTATAGGACTTGGCTTCTTTCCTATGAATTTGTATGAACGGTCTATAAGTATTTGACAATCTCATTCTTATATGTATCCAAAATATTTTTCCACTTTTCTAAATAAGTTTCAACATAAATTCAGGTCGGTGTTATTTCTTATCTGTCGTATTCAATATATGTTTAAGCATGTTCTTCTCTTTTGGCCTTACTCTTCATCTTTAATGAGAACAAGTTCAAAAATTTTCGAGACTTTCTTTAAATTTGGCTTCATAAATCTCACTTGCGGAATTCAGTTTTTACTTGATAATCAAAAGAACAAATTACTAGAACAAGTCTCTCACAACATCATGTTGTTTCTTCCTATGCTCTTCCTCATACTTAGTATTGACTTCAACACTAGCACAAAAACTGGTATTACATAAGCTTACTGGCATTTCTTGTTTTCAATGATGATGGCTTACATTATTTGCTTTAGTTATTAGGGAGTGGGAGCACCTCTATCTCTCTTATTAAATTTAAGCATGTTTTGATATATATAGTAAATAGTATAGAATATAGGAACATGTAACATTCCTATTCTACCCCATATGCCCGAATCCTGAAGTGGTGTCATAACTTATCTCATTCAAATCAATGCCTAGATATTCAAAGCTAATGTCTTTGCTTAAGAGTTTGAGTCCAAGTGTTATTGCTAACACTTGAATCCCTCAAACTAATGCTCTGATACCATCCTATCACATCCTTGCTTTAATTCACGCTTGCTTATTCCCAGGAATAATTAACAATTGCCATGAACATAATAATAAGTCTAAAGTTTGCATAAATCTAATTAAAGATTACAATAAGTCATGCACTACACATGCTACAAGGTTACAGTACTAAATTGCTATTACATCACAATATAAATAAAGGCAACTACCCAGATCCCAAGGCATCATAAAGCTATACCACAAGCTGAAAAGTGAGCTAAAGTCCTCTGGGTTGATCAGAAAATAGACCTAAGCAGATGGTCCAGCTTGCTCTTTACCTTTTCCTGTAAAAATTGTGAGTAGCAACTGTAAGCAAATTGCTTAGTGAGTTAACAGATATTCATGATGCATGTAAAATATGTGGCGAAAATGCCTATAAAGGCTGCTATGCTTGCTTGCTTGCTTAATTACCCAGAAAGAATGCTTGCACAATTGAGACATTTCACGCAGAAAGGAGATGCCACCACTAGGGGTTACCGCTTCCGATGATCAGTCGGTGATACGGGGCTAGCTACCCGCATAATGCTTGGGATAGTGGTGAGCATCGGAATTGCTTGCTTGCTAAGTATAATGCTTATGAATATGCACAAAGAAACGCTCAAACAAAGCTTGCTGTATATTATGCAGAATAATAAGCAGATAGCAAATAAATATGCACATTAATAGATCAGATGTAAGATCCGGCTAAGCTGGGCACCGCCTGTACCACAGCGTTCGCCTTCACTCACAAAGGTCTATTGAATTCCAATGAAGTCATATAGAAGCAAATTATGTCTCAATTGCATATAAAACATGTAAACAATAATAAATGTTACTCACAGTACTGCTATGCTTGCACTGGCTTTTCTATGCTTTATATTGCTCTGAAATGCTTGCACTTGCTTATCTAGGCTTTTATATTGCTTTTGGCTTTGTCTTTGCTTAACTGACTTGAAAGTCTGCTATCTGGGCTTTGACACTTTTCATTAAGCTTTGATATAACTCTTACACTTAGCTTTGACTCATAACCAAACTGTACACTTTAATTAATGACTGGTGCGCAACGACGTGTCTGTAATTTACATTACCGAGTGCATAAGAAATCAATAAAATTAGGTTATATTTTAAAAGGCCTTGAATATGAATTATTGCCAAGTGTTCGTAACTTTTAATGACAATTAAGTTTGGCCAATGGCCACTTAATTGTGATCCATCATACTTATATATATATATATATATATATATATATATATATATATATATATATATATATATATATATATTTGTATTAGTTTAAATTAGAAAGTATGTTGTTATATATATATACACACACACATATATAAATGTGTACACACACACATATATATATACACTGCACACACACATGCTTTTCAATTGTTAGTTGGCATTTCTATTTATGCATGGCAACCCACACACCACACTTACATACTCATAAATAAACTTCTTAGGTCCAAGAATAAAAGAGGAAGAAGGTAAGTTGCACACATATACCCATGCATTCTATATATATAAAGTGAATAAAAGGGGTTGTCGGTTTCTACTGTATAATGAGTTTACCGAAACCTTCAAGGTTTCGGTAATTGCAAATGGTGTCGGCAACTTCATTGATTCGATTGGTCGAAGGCCAAATGGCCTCTTGGCCTTACTTCTTTTCGGTAGACAGAAACGAGAGAAAAGAAATAAAAGAACAGCAGCACAACCTCATACAAGAACAAAGAATAAAATCAAAGAATAGGTAGAATCTTCGATTTTGTTGCAAATGCGATGAAGAATGGTGGCGAAGAATATGAAGCCATGTATCAGAAGTAAAAGAAAGAGAGCAGAGAAACATTGGGTGGAATGAGCAATTTATCCCAATTTGGGCATTTTATATTTTCTCAAGTTTGTTAAATATACAATTTAACCGCTAACTTGTTTTTTATTTCATTTCTCTCATATTAATCCCACTAACTAGTTTTAATTCTATTTTAACTACAAAAGTTGTTTTCATTTAATTTTGGTTCTTCATAATAATTCTTAACACTTAATTAGGTTTAAACTAATAAATTTTTTTTTCTTTTTAATTACTAAATTGCATTATTTAGCAATTAATTTCATTAAATTCACAAATTACATCATAAAACGCGTAAATTAGAAAGCGAGGTCTTATATCGTGTTCTTAATATTTTTGTCAAAATTAGGGTGTTTAATCTGAAATTAGCCAAAAACACTTCACAAAAAGTGTTTTTTTTTTATTGTCAATCTGAGTTCAATTCGTTATTTTTTGTTGAAAATATTGAATTCTGAACTTAGAAACCTTTGATCGAAAATATTGAGAATATTCAATTCATTATTTTTTGTCGAGTTTAATATAGTGTTGACCGAGTTTTATAAACCTTCGATCGAGTTTAATCATGTATTGACCGATTTTCATCATGCATTGATCGAGTTTCATCATTCACCCTTCGGTTTTGATATAGCATTAAATCATGTTTGATACTTAACTATCGAGTTTGACCCTTTATCAACCGAGTTTAATATAGAGTCAATCGAGTTTGGTCCTTAATCATCCGAGTTTGTTGATTCTTTCATCGAGTTTGTTCATTCTTATACCGAGTTTGATACTTAATCATCCGAGTTTCATTCTTAATCATCCGAGTTTGATACTTATTCATTTGAGTTTCATCATTAATCATTCGAGTTTCATTCTAACTTTTGACTCTATGACATTTGCTGCTTAAATTGGCCATAACTTTTCACTGGAACATCGTTACGATGCCTACCTTACGTTAAATCGAAGCTTGACAGAGATCTACGATTTCCAGAACCGGTACAACCGGTTCAGGCAATTTTCGAGGCCTAATTCGACTCCAGAAAAAAGTTACGAGCATTTTTCTTTAGAAAAGCTGAAATTTCAACGTCATAAAGTCAATTCAGAGCTGATTTTCAACAAGTTATTATTCACAGATACATCTTTCAGAGCTTTAATCAGTAAATCACTCATTTTTCCATAAAAGATGTTGGAAGTTCAATATCGACAATTCAAAATGGCAAATGATCATAATCAGCTTTTGAATTTTACATAGTGTGAGTTGATTGCAAAACTTACTGAATCTTAACAGATTCGTAAGAGAAATTATGATGTTTTTGTTCAATTACATAAAGATAAAGCTTTTGTTTTACATGATGTCAAAATATTGAAAGAACAAGTTTTAAATTTTGAAGAAAACCAAGAAGTACTGAATTCTGAGATTCATATGCTTAAATTGAGAATATCTGAATCATCAAAAGAACTTGACGATTCTAAATAAGTGTAAGGTCACCTACCTACGGATCCAATCTTGACGCGATGCCGTCCAACGAGTGCGGAATCCTCAGCGGATTAACGGATCGATCACACCCACGAAACACGGAGACACACACGATGATAGACGTAAACTGGAACGTCCCGACACGTGATTCTCTCCAAGAACACTCTGAAATCTCTCTGCAAGTTCGTAATCGCCCGTCTGCTAATGTCTGCCAAAATTCTTAATCAAAACTGATTAACTCTTAATTATAGGCCTCAGATTCGAACTTGTCCTGGACAAGTTCGAGAAGGCCCAAGCCCACGAACTTGTCCACCATAAGTTCGAATCTAAGCCTTTGAACTTATTCTAGAACTTGTCTTTCAACTTGTTCTAGAACTTATGTTTGAACTTACCTTTGAACTTATGTTTGAACTTATCATTGAACTTATGTTTGAACTTAAGTAAAACATCAATTACAACCAAATTCAAACATATATCCAATCAATATCAAAACATATATCAAACATATATCAAACATGTATTAATATGCAATTACGAACAATTGGACTATTACAAAATATCATCTATACTTAGACTGCTATCGTCACATAGGATGCACTAACAGACTCCCCCTTGACGATAGCTTCTAACTATATATATTTTGTCTAAGTACTAGGTCTATTCAAATTACTACCTGCATATAATCCCTGCTCTATACAAACCCTTACCACTTTTTGGAACTTCCTGCCTTCAGCTCTCCAGCCTTTGTGGAAGAAAATCGGGTGATCATGAAGCTTTTTCAGGTCATCCTTGGATAGGTTAATTAGATGCAGCGGATCGTATACTTTCAAAATTGCCTTTTCTCTAAGATCCTCCATCACTGCTTCAGCTGTTTCATTGTCTACATACCACCACTTCATGTTTGCAAGTACATCCTGTGGCATAGACTTCAATGGAACTTTCTTCAAACATCAGACTGGCTTGTAAACCATCTTAGCCCAAGGTTTACCAGTGTGAGGATCTATTCTCGTCTCATACTCTACTCTTTTGCATGATCTTGGCTTTAGTCTTTCAAACTTCCTAGATCTACCCTCCCTTCTGATAATTTTTGCAATTACTTCAGCGTAGGGGTCATCTCCCAAGTTAATAAGCTCCTTCCAGTCCAATTCCTTCACCTCACATTTAGGCAATGTATTAAAAACCTTTAAGGGTATCCTCAGATACTGAAGCCCCTCTCTTCTTTTAAGCACAAAAAGCTGTAATTCCCTGTCGAAGAACCAGCTGGGATACCTCCTGACAGCTTCCCTCAATTTGGCAATCTCATTTTCTTCTTGATAGCAATCTCAGCCTTTTTCTCTTCCTTTCTAAACCATAGCCTCATCATCTCTTCTTTCGTTTGTTCCCTTTCAGCTGGATCAGATTCTGATTCATCTATAGATGTCAAGTTAAGCTCATCTAAATCTATCACATTCTGATCATTACTTACATATTGTTCAGTGATAGGCTGCTTTCGGATCAACACTTCATCAACATCATCATCCTCATCTTCAATAACTTTGACATCTGATTTCCAGTCCACAACTTCCTCTGGAATGAATTCTCCTTCCTCAAGATCTTATTGATCCAAACCTAACTCCTCTTCATCATCAAGATCCATTAATGCTTCAATCATCTCATGCTCAACATTCTTTGAACCTTCACCTCCTTCCATACTTGACGAACTAGGCTCCCTCTGAATGATTACTTGCTGAGCAGTCTTTTGGGAAAGATCTGCTAGCTCACCTTCTTTTTGTGCATCTGGATCATTGCATTCGTCATCGTCTCTCCTAGCATTTCTCAACTGATCATCCATGCAGCTACTCTCCCCCTGAGCTCGTAGATCTTTCAAAATTTGCTCAATGGGAGTCTGCATCGTCTTGATTTGTCCTTGTTGATCAACCACAGTTGTCCTTAACTCGGCATTCTCTTGATCTAATCGAGCATATTTTTTTTTGTTTAGTGTGTGTTTTATTTTTTTTTTTTTGTGTGTGTGATGTTTATGTGAAATTTTTTTTCAGTATGTTTTTTTTAGTCCATTTTAAATTTTTTTGTTTTT